>LS573881.1:0-10283 GCA_900490775.1 Pristionchus maxplancki | reverse complement strand
TGCCTCCCACTGGCATAGCTTCAATTGGTGTACGCCTCTCTCTTGTGTTGGCCTAGCAATGAATTCGCGCCGTTTCGTACCAGTTTGCTCATCTATTCCTACTGTCTTTCGAATACACAGAAAACAAGAGAATTGAAATACCCAATAGTTAAATCAATAATTTAAATAATACGTAGGCCAGCCAGCAAAGCACCAAACATGTCAGTAATACGGTCTGTCCGAATGACCATTGGGTTGTTGTGTGCATATGTCACTCTCTCCTTCCCTGTCCGTCTCACAATAGGCGCTACTCTCTCACTTTCTTCTCTCTCTGTTCACTCTAGTGACTACCCAATCTCCCCCCTTGTGCTACTCATTCACAAGGAATGTGTCATTGCGCTCTTCACCTACTATCTTCGATTGATCTACTTTGATACTGTTCAACAATGAGGCATTCTGTAATTGTTACATGTTTGATAGAATCAGAAATTTCATCGTAACTCAAATAAGATAGTTTATCAGTTTGCAGTATTGCACCATCATTAGGTTTCAAAACTTTGAGAAAATCATCTCTGCACCAAACAGCCTTCGCTGTCTGAGGCGAGATTCAACTCTTACTATTAGAACACATTGTTGCTTAGTACAGCGTCACCAATATGCAATACTGCGAAAATGTAATTCATCTCAATCCTTTCCCATCATTCCTTTACTGGGCCTACAAAATCACTTGGGACCGACAAACCCAAAGCCACCGGTTCTTGCAAGCTCCATTGTGATGAGTTCTCCTCATGTCGCCAGTTGAGGATTTTAGCAAGAACACGCAAGAATTTTAGCATTACACAAGATAAGAAGGAGAGAAAGAGACCAGGTGAATGAGAACAACATCAGGATACTAGACATGGTATATCCTTCCGTCGAAATTGGCATTCGGAAAACTGGAGATAACTGCTGCGACCTACACGAAGTAACAATCATTGACGTCTCACACTAAGAAATATTAGCACGGAGATCAAAGTTGGTTCACTACGTCAGAGGATTATTGAGAGATCCATGAGATTCATGATTGATTTTATTTGTTGAATAAATGTTTGCCACGCTCCTTTATGTAAGATTATCAAGCACTTTCTGCGAATTTATTTTTTTACACTGTTTCAACAATGACATATCGATTATGCACGCTACATATTATTGGGACTTTATTGCGATTATTTCATCATGGCTGACGAGGGCCGACGATGAGAAGTTGACGGCAGAATTCAGTCGATGGAGAATTGTCTACCTCTCGTAACACTTGTAGTCCTGCAATGAAATGTTATTTTCAAATTTTGATAGAGAACCTCACGATGATGTGGTCCGAACTGCATCCGATCTTACAGCAGAACCGACGAAAGTCCGTGCTCGTCTCTACAATAAACCCATTGCATTGAGAATTGAGCAGGAAGCGGTTCGATCTAATAACTCACTGGGCGGCCACTGCCCGTACCACTCTCCCATCGGCCAGTAGCTGGTCATGCAGATCTGACTGAAATTACGTGAAGGAATAGATAAGAAAAAAACGAAAGATGACGTACGACTGGAAGTACTTGAGCACAGTGTCCGACTTCTCGATGAATGCCGTGTCGCAGTACTGAAAAGGGCGCAGTATTAGCAGCACCGTAGTCAAAAAGAGGAAATAATTACAGATGTTTCAAGAGAAAATTCTCAGAACTATTGAAACGACTGACACGTTCGGGCTCCTCGTGCATTCGTCGGAAGACCTTCGAACCCAATGAGACGTTGAGAAAGAGGAGGAAGATCAGGGCAGGCAGAAGGGAGCGAGCCATCACTCTTTGGTTCCTGATAGTAACCAGAATGAGACGTGGAGAAACGGCAGCCCAATAGGGGAGGAGTTTCCGAGGGGCGGAGTCGCAATATTCGATGATCAGGATACAGTGGAGGGAAAATGTGTTCGATAAAGTGAACGATAACCCGAGGAAATGTTACGCAAGAGCTTTTACTATGACTGTCGTAGTGATGGCTACGATAAGGTAAGTCGAAATGAAATGTCGTGACATTTACTAGATTACTATGTGGATGATCGTCGTGAGAGCTCAGAATATGAATAGATTACACAGGAAATTAATATGAAGAAATATGAGAAACAAGTTTTGAATAACACATGCGACCGGAATCTTCAAGGAAGTGACGGTCAACAAGGTGGGCGAGGAAGAATGCACGCAGCGGAGGGAGGCCGTTCCTCCCACCTGTCAAGCAGATTCGGGCTTGTTACTGAGAAACTGGAATAAACATGGGGAAATACTGGCAGAAGCAACAGAGCAATTCATATCACCTTTCATCTCACAAATGGCGTTCAATTAGGGAAGCATTAGTTGATAATGCTAATGGCATTGACGATAGTAGGGACTTTTATAGAATACGAAAGGAATTGTGCAGAATCGATACTACGGTGGTTCGTCTGTCTCAAGTGATGTGAGTGCGCTCACTGATTCACACGAGATGATTGTAGTTGACTACAATGTAAAAATGACAACATGTTCACGCCATCGTCTGGCATTTTCGTGTTTCATTGAATCAGCCAGAATCAGCTGCGGCAGAGGCATAACTTGCACTTTTCACATTCGCAGCTGCTTCGCAAAATATTGTACCGCAGTCTTTCCAAGAAGAATCCAAGATCTGACTACAGGACAACTCTACAGTAGTGAAGTTTCAAACAACTTTGGCCTCCTCCTCACATTATTACAAATTATAGACTCGGGCAAGTAATAATTCTTAGAAATTATTAGACACACACCAACAATTTGTTGGCCTGATAACCGATTCCAATAATTGGCGACAAATCAGGGCTAAAATAATTATAGGTAGGATAACTCGAAACGACTACTTGAGAAGCGGAATGGTTTGAAGGGAGAAAGCGTTTAGTTGTCAATCAAGTGATTAGATGAGAGCCACTCAAATGATAAAAAGGGCAGTGTGATTATGATCATGAACACATTTCCGAAATGGAATGGATGTGATGGTTCAGTTCAATGTGTCTCTGAGAGCATTCGAATCAAGTAAACATCCCATCATTCACGTTCATACTGTTATTTCAAGCCCAATCAAGGGAAGCTCCCGCACATGTTTACGGAAGAGAGGAACGATGATGTGGGGGATCAGTTAAACGGCGGGATTAGATGGACTACATCACTTCCTATTCACTGCCTCGATTGAGTGTGCCCTGTCACTACACGCTACAGCTTCTTCTTGGTAATAATGAGGCCGATTGATAAGTGGATCGGGGTGGGGTTATCGTGGAGCGAGAGTAGCATCACCGGTTCTTCCGCGTGATCGTTATCTTGGCACGAATTCGTCCCTCTCGATCAGTGATGAACTCATCCCATTCCGCTCCGACACGACACAACTTGAACACTAGTATGCAAATCTGGACACATCTAATGCAACAATCCTCCAAGTTTCTAATTTTTTCTCTGAATCCGTGGGAAATGAATGATAGAACGATCTTTGACTGATTGATAGCAAAAAGAAAGGGCATTCCTATGTTGCTCTCATCTCGCACACCTGGTTTCCTCTCGCGATCTTTATTGTACCCATCTTCTTCGTGAAGATCTTCGTTCAGGGACATTAGTAATAGACCGAGAATAGCATCATTACGTAATGTGAATGTAAATGCTTGATGCCTAATAAAGGTAGAGCAAACGCTGATTTATTCTGAGAAGTGATGATGTCTATTAAAAGTGGCAACGCTCGCAATATTTCTCAATAATGGGGCACGTTTGTGTGCGAAACAATGCGGAAGCGAACGAAATCACTAGTATGACATCAATTATTGTTAGCAATATCACTGACCAATGTTCTTCGTTTGGTTTTGATTCGTTCACTGGAAAAAGGCAACACAAGGCATATTGTGAAAGGAGAGCTTGTAAGTGATAGGCAATTTGCTGCTTGCAGCATTTAATCGACTTGAAGTGAGGGACCATTGTCCTATTATCGTCCCATTGCATTCATCCATCTTTTTGTAAATTAGGTCAAACGTCCAGAGTACTGCGCTGCATGATATCGCTGTCCTTCTCGAAGTCCGCCATATGCCATCTATCTTTTTTTTATGAATTTTGAATTTGCGTTTCGTTGGTTTGACGAATAGCATCAATCGACGGGTCAACACATTGATTCTCAAAACACATGTTTCGTAATCAAACTCTGCGTCCTCTTTGGCAAGGCATCACGTAGCAGGTGATAAATCTATTCGTCAGACTCAGGTAATCTGACGACTTCAACATCGTGAGGATCGGCCACAAATTTCCTGTCCAAGACATGCCTAATCTCTACCGAATGATGCGCTCATGTGGTCACACGGACGTGAACGATAGATAGATCTCGAAAAAAAGAGCCAAAATGGAGTGATGGAGAAAGTTATTTGGTCATTTTTTGCAGGTTCTTTCCATAAAGGAGGATTCAAGCAAAACAGGAAGGCGGAATTCTAAATTGCAGTGCTTACCAAGTCTGTAGTGCACTTCTCAAAACTTCATTCAGTTATTAATATGTACAACAAAATAATTCAAGATAATATCTGTAATCTTCACTATGTCGGCAAGGGGAAGTATCTACTCGCATATCTATATCTATACAACGTATTCGAGCTAATGCCTGGGTAATCTGGAGGAAATATTCGATAACTACGATGATCGATTGTGTGCCTGGTGTCGTACTGAGGAACGTTCGATGATATTATGGAAAGGAGGGGAGATCATTTAATTCCGCATTTGAACTGCTGCAATCATAATCGATTAAATCACGAAGGTTACTCATGTAACTGACAGCAATGTGCGCAATTTGACAATGAAAAGTGCAGCAGAAATTGGTAATTTCCTTTATTGTTTCTGCAATGGATAATTTAACAACTACATTTGTTTTGTGCGTGATAAAATATAGAAATAGATACTTACGGTGCGGTTGTCCATGCCAATCGGGATTTTTGGTGTTAGCCCAATTACAGAGAGAAGATCTGCAAGCGTTGTAATTATTTCCTATTTTCTAGGATTCATTTTTCTAAAATTTCGAACTCATTTGAAGTTTAAAATAATGTACTCACTGGTCTAGTTTTTCTATGTCCATATTCCTCTGCAGGAACTCCGTATTGCACAACTAGAAACGTCATAGAATTAGCATAGTATTTGAAGAGCTACGCACAAAAATTTAAATAGAGTAACGTACAGGCTTGACAGGATCATTCGTGTAGAAGGGCATGGCTGATGAAGTGGCTAGAAGAAGGGAGAGGAGAAGCGATGGTATGCAAGCCATGACCTGCAAATGCAAAAAAAATAACATCCATGCATAGCTTACATAGATTGGGGGAAGAACGGGAGTAACTACGTAAAACAATTATCAAAATAATATTGCAACTGAATAGTCGTGGCATTCCTAGGAAAGGCATCCTAAATGTCATATTACTAATCATTCTGCAGAAGCTTCGTTATGCCAATGCTCAGAAAGGAATACGATATTATGGCGAATATTTCTGGCGCAAACATTTATCAAACGTTAATTTGATGGTAATATTTTCATTTGATGTTCAATTTTGAATCGATACCAGAAAAAAGCGAAAGATCCTTTCATAATTCGAAGAATTCACAAACGCAGCAAATACGGCATTATTCATCTTCGCCCGAAGCTATTTCGAAATGCAAGCAAAATGCTTTTTCAGGATTAGCTAGAAATGCTTCACTTCCGATTGACAGCAAGAGAATTGAGAGTCATTCCTCTCTATTACTCTGCTGAGAATGAACCAGATTGATAAGTAAGCTGCATCGTGATAGGGTTTAAGAGCGATAGCGAGAGTAGCATCATCGTTACTCCCTCGTGACTGAGCGGTCTTATCTCAGTACGAATCTGTCCTCGCCGATCGACGATCACTTCACTGCATTTTACTCCAAATATAGCACAACTACAGAAGCTTGATCCTCTCCATGCTCTCATGAGCTGTTACTTTAGCAACGTACTGACTGAACAAGTAAAGTGTTTCGAACCGTTTCTGATTGATGGGTGGATCCTCGAATCTGAGATGGACCAATCTTCATTACATCGCCCTCCTTTGCTTGTAGATTTGATCTACGTATTGCTTGTGATCCAGTAAATGTCATAGGAATGCGAGAAGTGAAGCAGGAAGTGGATATTTGTGCAACTGTTGCAATCTTCTAACCCTTAATTTTGCTATTTAAGGAATATCATTGACCACTGTCTTCGTTATCATCATTTCACTGACAAGAAAGGAAATTCTCAGCAGATTATGAAAGGACGGAATCATCGGACCTAGGATTCTTGCATACTTTTCCTGAATAAAAAGAGAGAAAAAAGTGAGAGGAAAATAAAGACTCTTTTATTTTCCATTGTTTCATTTTGAGGTATTTAAAAATCGTATCAACTCGATTGACTTCACAACCAATTGTAAAGTTAGGCATTGGTTTATGATCGAACTCACAGTTCTGTCACTGTCACAAGAGACTGCTGATAGCAGTACTGCCGCGCTCACTAATCCCTGCGTAAGCTTAATGTAATCTGGCAAACGTCAACATCATGAGCGCTGTAAATTCCAGGACATTCTGCGCACGAGAGATGACTACCCTCGGACAAACTACGAATGCACTGATAAGTGTTTCCGCACTCATAGTTATTCCCTGTCGTACCAATTCGTTTGTCCACCCAATAGTTGAGATATGATTTATTGAGTATGTGATGATGACACATTGAATAGCAAAAAATACAAACGGCAAATCAATCTTGACGAAATCAAAAAAGGAGGTTTGCAGATGGTGTGTAGGGGGTTGGAATGAAGAGGTGAGATGAAGACTTAATTCCCTCTCTCCCATAGCGAGGGGATCGGCGTCATTCTTCATTGAAGAGGGGGCCGCGCGGTCAACTCTTCAATGAAGAGGCGTGAGCTCTTCAATGAAGAGGTTATTCGCAAATGGCTCTAATTCGACTTGTAATAAATCTTTCTACTTGAAACTTTAGGGTAGGCTTCCATAAGTCATGGATAGACATATTATGAGTTCTTCATCATTCCCGGCCGTGACACCGCCTCCGCCCCACCAAGGCGCCCGAAAGGGGAATTGGTAGTGACTCGAACACGCGGTAAAGCAGGTCCGAAGAAGAGATTAGGCCCTCCGGACTGATTTGGCCTTAATTGTTCACTGGCCTAGCAGTGGCGCACCGCAGGACGCAAGTCATCTTTACCTTTACCTTTACCTTACCTTCATCATTTTTTAATCTTTTGAGCATAGGTCGACTGAAAATCAGAGTTTGGTGTCTCCCATGATTAAAATACATTTCCTATTGCGTAGAATTGACAATGAAATGTCGCTGATACTGAAAATGTTATTACTAAACAAAAGATCATTGATTATTCCATGAACTAGATTGATAAAATCATATCGTGGAGGTTTGATTCACCGAGAATCAATCAGCCAATATATAGCTTTGTAGAGTAAGTGATTCATAAATTTTTTGATCAAGCGCTGTGCGAACACTTTGAGAGAGCTTCCCTAAAGTTTGATGGATAAATATTGATTAGTAGTCGAGATAGACCCATTTGAGCTCTCCATTGAAGAGCTCGCCAGACCGCGCCCTCTTCAATGAAGAGGGGGAGTGAGAGGGGAGAAATGCCCTCTTCATTCACTCGCATTCTCTTCATTCGGACAGCCCTAATGGTGTGGTTATCGCTGATACTTGATTCGAAAGATATCTAAAAACAAAAGAATAAATATAAAAATGCATTAATATCTTGTTTAACACACACATTTTGATTGTAATTCTTCTGCTGACTTCTCTCCTTAGAATGGGGTTGACACGAAGCATGATAATCATAGGGGAGAAAACTGAAAATGTCCAATATCTGCATGTTTGATGACGAACATACATTTCACGTCGATTGGGATCCAGACGAGAAAAAGAATTACAATGGAGGGAGCAGCATTCGGAGAGGAAGAAGAGGTTAAGTAGAAGGCCGCAAACGTCTGAATTATTGATTATACCGCCGGGTCCTTTCATTCCAATTCAAGGGATCAATTACCTGAAAAATTATGCCGGGGAAGCTCACGAGCATGCTTATTACGCCGAATCTGAGAAGAATTCGATCCTGTATGTGACTGTGAATCGTGTTGCCAAAATGTCAGCCCAGAATTCGAGCGATTGTTATTGCAAGTATCACTTGCACATGCGATTCATTAGCCCTGCCAAATTTCGTATTTCAAACCTGCTGTTTAGCAACAATTTTTCGCAGAGATCGATGAGCTTCTACGTAGAGTATAATTTCGATTAGTGCGGCTACGAATTGGGTTGCTACACTCAATCGATGAACATTGAACTAAACGACAACAAATACGATGTTCTCGCTTTTATTTTTCACCCATGGAAATACGTGTTCACTGATATCTGTAAAATAAATATCGAACTCTCCAAGAGGTACTAACACGTAATTTAATGGCCTGCAAAATACAGATAATAATTTTTCTGACAAGAAATTAACCTCAAAGTTTGCAAGAAAAAAACGCAGATAGGAATAGTGAAAGATGTTCCGATAGAGTAAGGCAAGATTCTGCGCCAAATCTAATATTGATTAGTGTTCTCACGAAATCAAATATAAAACAAACCTCGACATGCTTGAACGGTTTTGATATTGAAGTAAATCTGTTGAACGCAATCCAACATCTCAGAAGATCTTGTACGAACGGACACATAAATGAGGCTCTGCAACAGAACAATGGAGAGCACCTAGCAATAGACTCGAATTACGCCATTCGTATTTGTCTCCATGCATTGCTTGGACCACTATCGACAAACAAGAAGTTCATTATTGGAAAGTATACGCATCGTAAATCGACGAATGTTATGGACACCATAATAAGATCCTTAACTTTTGATTATCTCATTTGTATGGATGAATAAGAAACCGAAATGGCAGAGGAAACAAAAAGCGCATAGAATGGAGTCCGAAATAAAGTATTTTCCTGAAGTTTCGATTACTGTGAGCGCACATCAATAAAAAGGCAACCTTGAGCATCACGAAAATGACGAGTAAATAAAGGATGATAAGGATTGGAACGTAGATGCAGAACGAAATAAATACCAAGTCGATTTGAAACATTGTTGAAAAAGGAAGCGGGAGTCGCAAAGTGGTATGTTTTGGCCTTTACTTACATAAATATAGTAGGATGATGCGTGATTGCGGGTTACAATGCGAGGAAAAATTCCGATGGACAAACGCAAGTATCAATCAAGGTCTCGATTCGCTGACACACCTTCCACTTCGATGTTGGTAACACAATTGTACATAAACACAAATTGAAAGATCTGTCTGAACTTAGTTTGAATTTCTGTGAGTGCCTTTATTAGGACCAGAAAAGTGGGTTCATCGCATTCTCACGACTACACAGATATCATCAGTTCGGTTACAGGTTCCAAAGTCCCACGTTCCTTTACGATGATACAGTGATCCGAGTCCACTTTGAAGAAAGGTGTTCCACAGTGTTCCACAGTGGAACACTTTTGTCCACTTTTTGTCCACTTTTTGTCCACTCGCCAATTTCTCATTAAAAGAAGCTATGAAACGTGGTCTATTTGTGTTTATTTTCTTTGGGTAACATCCTTCTATCGATTTGAGCATAAAAATATAATTAAAAAAAGATTTTAATACTCTATTTTCGTTTCCACTCGAGTCCACATTTTTTCGGGCGGAATTTTGGTGTATGGCGTGGTGTATACCGTAATTTCGTGAGTCAATTGCGTCGGACTGATTTGGTTACGCGACACGACTCCTTTTTTTATTATTGATTTTGTATATTTATTAGGTTATTAAATTATTAAATAAGTATTTCATTTTGATGCCCAACCATAGGGCAAGCTGTCTGTAGTGTTTCATCCATGATCAATTCGCGAAATCGTTTGTAATCACACCTTTTTGCTTTTCATCCTTGATTATGATAATTTCAATTTCTATTTTCAGTCCGGCAACTTCTACGTTCCCGATGAACCTAAGCTCGCCTTCGTTATCCGCTTCCGTGGTATCAACCAGATGCATCCCCGTCCCAGAAAGGTAAGGGAAACTAATACATATTGTGTTATATTGTTCGCATTTGTATCGTTTCAGGTTCTCCAGCTGTTCAGACTCCGTCAGATCAACAATGGAGCTGCCATCAAGCTGAACAAGGCCGTCCTCACCCGGCTCCGCATCGTCGATCAGTGAGTAATAACATAGCTGTGAATATAGTCCTTACAGTGCTCTTTATTTGTTGTATTTCGTCGAACCATGA
>LS570137.1:484322-506962 GCA_900490775.1 Pristionchus maxplancki | reverse complement strand
CCTCATGGGGAACAACCTCCCTCCCCCCTTTTCACTTTGTAACCCCCGGTTCCCCCTCATGGGGAACAACCTCCCTCCCCCCTTTTCACTTTGTAACCCCCGGTTCCCCCTCATGGGGAACAACCTCCCTCCCCCCTTTTCACTTTGTAACCCCCGGTTCCCCCTCATGGGGAACAGCACACGACAAGACACGAATGAGCGACTGACTCTGACCTAATGATGCTCGTTTATGATGGGAAAGGGGGTGGGGCAATCGGAGGGTGGGCTGTAAAAGACCCTTCCAGTCTAGTGCGGTGCAATAAAAGGAAAGGTAGGCTGTATTTCCGATACCCTCTGGCAGGGGTGTCTCTGAGTTTGAGATATGGTATGCATCCGTTCGCAATAGGATGCGAAAGTGACTCGAGGGAAATTTTCGAAATCGAAAAAAACACCCCGTTTTCACATCAGTGAAACTGACAGATGAGATGCAAATCGGTTCTAAGTTCCACTCTTCTTCGCCCTCTTCCCTCATTCCATTCCAATGATTCTCCACTGGGCGGTTCTCGCTCTTCTTCTCTCTGTCTCTGCACTCGATGAGGAACCGAAGATTGGAGGTATTCGAGCCTTTCCATCTCCTATTCGGGTGTAATCTTTGATACTCCCTTCAGAATACAAGGTCCGTACTTTGGCAGACGCAGCAACCGAACATAATTGCCCTGAAGGTCGATGCACCCTCGTGCAATACTCTGTTAGATTGTGCACAAGTAACAATTAACTGCTTCGGTCATTCAAGTTTTTTTGCGCATTTTACAGAACACGTGAAACTAGACGATGCCCGTTTATTGCTGACTTCTGCTTCTCTTCTTCGAGTCGATGAAACTGGACGTATTCTAGAAATATACATGAACGATATAGCCAGTAACTGGACGCGTCTCTATATCGGACAACTTGGAGGCCCATTCGAAGGCTATATTTTTGACGAAAAATTCGTTGGAAACTTAGCCGAAGCTCAAGAGAAAGCGTCCAAAATCACGGATATCATTTTGTACATGGGATCAGACCACGCGGATAGTTATGACCTATCCAGCTACGAATTGGATTCCGAATTTCTTCACTTGAAAAACGGACCCAAATTGGACAATGTTTATACGAATGGTCCATTCTATCCTTGCATGATTTGGAACAACATATGTACGTAAGCCACAATTTAAGCATGTTTTTTTCTTATTTTTTCAGACGGAAAGTATGATAACATAGTCTTCACTAATGGCAAATCTGAAACCGATAATTCTGAGCCTTCCGAGTGGATCTCAAGCCCTGGAATCTATCGATTCAACATTGCATCGAGAATAATGAACCAATTGTATTACGACCCGAACAGACCCGGTAACAGCTATCTCACGTGAATGTGCCAACAAACTGGATAAACCTTTATGATGTCATTTTATGAACATTTTTGAAAAAAAGTATCTGTACGAACTCAATTTCAAGCTATTTGCAGTGGTTCCAATCTAATTGGTTGTTGTTTGGGAAGGATGACAAGATTGTTGAATGGGGTCAGATCCACTGGTCCTTCTCTTGTCGGAAGGATACGGTATCTCTGAACTGTCGCTGCGAGACCCAACAACAATTCGACTCGAGCCAATCCCTCGCCTGCGCACTGTCTCTTCCCGAGAGAGAAGGGAATCGTACGATCGACTGCGTCCTGAAGGGAAAGGAGGAGTACTGTAGCTCGAATTGTAATCGATAAAGACAAACAGTACCTTATTGATGGTCTTTCCATCCTCATTGAGATATCTCTCTGGTTTGAATTCGTTCGGATTATCGAAGAGGGGATCATGAGCGTGGACACTGTAGAGATCACCGTTGATGAAGGTACGAGCGGGTATTTTGTAGCCCTGAAAATCACAGTTTCGAATATCGATCCAAGATCAAAGATCACTCACCATCACTTCCGTATCCTCCTGCGTCTCGCGAAGGACGTTGATGGAGAGAATGTTGGCGCGTCGTTGAATCTCGTGAACGAGGGCTCAACACGAAGGATTTTGACTGATTTAGCATAATTTTCGAAAATGCCCAAGCATTCTTTTCAAAATCTTTACCTGTAGTATAAGGCAGCTTCGGTTTATCCGACATCGAAGGTAGTTCGGACCCGCAGACGGAGAGAATTTCCTCGCGCATCCGATCCTGTAGACAGGACTTGTTAATCGGCGAAATGAGAGTTCATCTGTTCATCATCTACATATGTTTATCATACGCGTATTGGCGGATCATCCGACTACTATCTAGAAATTAATTAGGTGAAAGAAGTTGACCTGTTTATCCTGATTCGCCGCCAGCAGTAGCATTCCCCATCGAATCGTTGTCGTCGTGCTCTCCTGACCAGCGAGGAAGAAATCGTCACATGTGGCTAGTAGTTGATCATTTCTGAAGTTGAATCGATAATTGACTTTCCATGATATTATAACTCACGTCAAATAAGGATTGCTGCCAATCTTTTGTGCATAAGCATGCACGAAACAGTCCGGTTCCTCATCTGCCTTGTATTTCTCCATCGATGCTTTCACATTCGTGGTGATGTACTTCATGAGCTAAAACATCATTTTGATTATAATTTAGCATCATGATCATCTTGGGATTCATTCATGATAGTAAAACGAAGAATATCATTGCAACTCACTCTCTTCTTCGTCTCTCTGTGCTTGGTCACTGCGTGATATCGAAGAATCGGAATGTATTTGATCCATGGGAATTTGACTGCGAAGAAACGAAGGAACGATTGGGAGAGATCGGAGATGAACTGGAATGCGGAATTATTCAATCTCTCAGACCCCACATGATATAAAGCACAGACCTTGTTGAATGCCTCAACGTATTCAATGAGAGGTTCGCATTTATCGTATTCGTATCTGTAGCCGAAGAGAGTCTCGTTGATAATATTAGCAACCATTAGCTGAATGACATTGAAAGAAGGAATGATAACATTGCATGACGTTCTCTATTCACTATGAAACGTACTTGCACGGGCCATCGCATATCCACTGCTCCCTTGTCTTTGATCTGATCGAGATATCGGAGATACTCGAGGATCGACAACTTCACCTGAAAGAGTAACTTGATTCAAACTGAAATTAATTTCATGTTTGCAAAACAAGTACCTTCTCCTCCATGAGCCCCTTTCCCATTCCAAAGTCGCGAAGAATGCTGATTGCTTGGCGCCTAGGGAAATCATTATTTGACTTTTCCGAATTATCTTTCACCTGTTCTCCCTCCAGCTGTCTCCATTAGACGAGATCACTCCTCCATTCTCACAGAATGCCAATTGATCATCGAATTCGAATTGAGGCCGATGAGCGAAATCCTCGCCTGAAATGTCTTTCTTTATCAACTTTTTGATAACCTTAATCTTCATCATAATTGATAGACGTTACCGACCTTTGATGACAAACGCATCCTTGATTGCTTCATGTCCACAGATGACCACGATTGGGACGGGAATGAAAACGGTGAAGACGGGTCCGAACTCGCGAGAGAGAGAATCGAAGTGGAGATGGAGAGTCTTTGAGTCGTACTGAGAGATCAAAGATCAACATGGAAACTACTCTTCAACAATGAAGAACTATGTACCAACCGAAAGTAGATTGCCAACGAACGGCAGAGGAGTTGGCCCTCTCGGGTACTTGGCCACCCATCGATAGAAGTCGATGATGTAGTAGACGAGATAGATGACGGCTGCAGCTGCTGCAGCGAGGAGAAGGCCCATTGCTGCAAGGGTCGCAGGGTTCGAATGGTTGGAAGACACCAGGAAATAGGGGCGAAATGGTATCTAGTTCGCACGTGCGTTCTCATCCTTCACTAATTCTCCACTAAATACCCTCCACCAACCTGTGCGATTGCTGTAGTCGTTCGTCTTCTCCACTAATCGAGTACCATCTTCTCTCCCTCCTTCCGCTATCTCCTCCCCTTCTCTTTCCCTCCTATCCCCTCCCTCACTCCACTTCACAACACGCCAAACAGTAGGCTAGAAGATTGCACAATCGCCCATTGTACGATCTTGTAAATGTTTTAGAGTGCAGAAAAGAACAGGGGTAAACTTGTTCATTCTCAATTCAAACAATGACTAACAACTGCTCGGAATGTGGACCAACGGCATTTATTGAATCATATCGATGTTTTCACCACGCGTAATTACTGAAATAAGTTTCAGTGTGAGTCGCAGGATCAGATGAAAGACTTTGAATCTGAAATTAAGATAAGTTTCTTCTCACTATCTAGTAGATCTTACCGTAATTGTTTGATTCTTATCTATTCTCGACAACTTTCGAAGAAGAGGGATTCGTGACACGGTATTGCTGAAATTTATATTAGTATAACCACGTGCCGTTAGCACTTACCTGAAGCAATCCGCTCTCAGTAGTTCCAGAGGCACGAGGACAATGAAAACAGTGACGAACTGGAATAGAATACTTTAAAGGACAAATAGTCTTCACTCTTACCGCTCCAAAGAAGGCGATAGTATCTGGGTGATAAAATATACTCAGTGAGAGAGTTATAGTGAGAAATATTACTATGGAACTACAAAAAAATCATGTGCGATTTTTTTCAGTGTCTTACATTTGAGAGCTTGTCCAAATGATGAAAACTGGGAAAAGTACTTGAGTGGCCTGAGATCCAGATATTTTTGTTCCGTACATAGAAACACGTTTTACTTTGACATTTTCGGCTAGTTGATATTTCTTTGATAAGGAGTTATTGATACTGATGTATTGACGATTCTTTCGTCGTAGTATTGGAAACACCTTGTAAAAAAGGCTAAACTGAAAATTAACATTGCGAACTTACTATTGCATTGAAAGGAACGTGAAAACCAATACCGATGAATCCTGCAGCGTCCCTTGAGAGACCGACTGAAATAAGTGAACGTGCACCATTTATTGCTGAAATTATGTCTTGGGGATCGAGAAATACAAACCTTCAATCATCAAAACAACTCCGAAGGCAAGAGCCTGAAAATGTTTTTGCTCGAAGAATAGAATGATAATAATTCGCTCACGATAGAAAGAAGAACGACGATTCTAGAAGCAGTCGATTGAAATCGTTTCTCATAGTCCTCTACGAAATAAGTCGCTATTGAACGTTCCACTGAAATCGCTGAGAATGAGATCCAATAGACATGAGAGAAGCGTATAGCTCCCTGTAAGGCAAACACTGGCATCTGTTTATTAGAATCATATTGAAACACCTGTAATAGCAAGTTCTCGATGTAAATCCATGTATCACTTGAGTTACTGAACATTTGCGATCGTCGTTCGTAGCTACCTCAAATCTGAATCAGTTTCTATTTCTAGTCACTTATCTTACCATACCTCTCATTTGTGTAGATACAACAATAGAAATGTTACTCATGTTAGCTCCAATCAGCGACAACGAGAAACAATATAGAATAGATCTGGAAAGGAGTCACGAAGGATCTTCTATGCGGCATCGACTAGACTATCACTTCCTCACCTCAATTTGCTATGAAAGTACGAAGATCTTGCAAGTGCAATAATAAAAATTATAGTGAGGAAAATGCTGATTAATTCATTCCAGCATTCGATTAGTCGAAACCAGTCGCGTAATAACATTCTGTGAAAAATGGCGGCTTGCGGATAATTATCCAAACGGCAAGGACAAACACGTGGGACGTTGTACAGAAATGAAAATTGTATAGCAAGTTCTCTGGTGTTCAAAAGGGAAAACGAAGAAAAAACGATGAGGAAGTGAGGATGCAGAACGAGTAATGAATGCATTCATCTGCTCTGATAGATGACGCCTGTCTGATGACAGGAGAAAGATAGAGAGATGGAATGACTGCGACTGTGATGATGGAGGAGAATATTTTTATTCATTATGTGGAAAAATACCTCGGAAAAACGAGGTTCATTCAGATCACCAAGCGTAATTATTGAAGTACAACTCAGTTTGCTGGGCCAGATCGAGGATTGCCGCATTGTACTGAAGAAATCGATTTACAGCACACATTTAGAGCTTCATGGGCTTACAGAATCTTGTCTGTCCGATTTTCGGCCTATCAACCGTGACAATAATGGGATGGAGTTCACGGTTTTCCTGAAACGAAGTTGTTGGGAGAATCGACTCATTCTCACCTGAAACATTCCGCTTTCAGTAACATTACTGGAAGGGCGACGGTAAAGGATGAAACGAACTGAGCATCAAAATATGTTTTGACAATTAGAAATTTCAAGGATACCGCTCCGAAAAAGGCTATGACATCGTGGTCTTCTTCCCTATGCAATGCAAGAACAACAGCGACGTACACTACTATCAACCTGTTGTACATAGATATTTGCATTCAGAATTTTTTTGGGGAAATTACCATTGTGATGCGATCCACATGAGAAACACAGGAAAAAGTACTGTGGTTGCCTGAAATTGTGTCCTTTTGTCCTTTGTTTCTTTTTGTTTTCATCGAAAGATTTCATTGTTTGATTCCCGCCGTGACTATACTAAATTTGTACATCCTACTTCACCTGCGGTAGATCATTCTTAGTACTCACTCTAACATTCTCGGCCACCTGATATTTCCGCGACAAGGAACTAGAAATGTTGATGTAACGGAGGTTGATTCGACGGAGAATCGGGAAGGCCTGAGAAGACAGATCCTTTTCGAATTAGTCTAGAGTGCCTCACAATAACATTGTACAGTACGTGTACTATCATGCTCATCCCTCCGGCTAATTCTCTCGATGTCAGACCTGAATGGATTGTTAATGACACCGATTATTGGTTGCTTCAGCCTCCTCGGGGAGAGAAGCGAAGCAAAACAAACCCTCGATAACGAGAACGAAACCATAGAATAGAACCTAAAGATGAAATCGGTACGAGAAAACAGAAATGTGTGATACTATAGACGAAACGGCAACTAATTTGGAGAAGCAACATTGAAATCGCCTCTCATAATCTTCGATGAAATAAGTAGCGATGGATCGTTCAATGGAAATAATAGAAAAAGAGATCCAATAGAGATTGGAAGAGATTGTCGCGCCCTGAATTACGAAATGATACTGTTTTATAATAAACTTAAGCGTACCCGTTCAAATATTCCCTCCAGCACTATTCTACTGTCATTAGTTACTGCATCCATTTGCGTTTTGCGATCGTAACTTCCTGTAAACGCAAGTGTTTTGGCTAAAACAAGCAAGACTTGAATGATTATAACCTCTCAATTGTGTTGAAATAACAAGAGCCACATTAGTAACGTTCATGCCAATCAGAAACACTGAGAATGCGTACAGTATGGATCTGAATGGTTGAGATATTCGGGATTGAGACGATACCGAACCTCAAATTCCCGTGAAAATAAGATGTTCGATAAAGAGCGAATATGAAAACGCAGGAGAGAACACTGCCAAGCAATTCGTTGGAAACTTCGATGGCACGTAGGACGTCGCGGGCAAGCATTTCGAACCGGAGACGTGTATTTTAAGAAGGAAACTGTGAAATCAATAACAAATGTCGATAAGATGAAGACAGGTGAAAAAAGGACGGTGAGAGCGTTTGGTTCTGTATGCCCGAGGCAGATAAAACGAGAGAAAAAGAGGTAGCTCGGTCTACGATAGTAATCCCGATAGAGAAAACAACGTTTCACCCAAAGAATACGAAGAGAAACAATTCTTTGAGTAGGAATATCAGGAAGCAATATTATTACACAATTTGAAACATGTGCATAATAATAATCACAGCGACAGTTGCGATATGAGAAGACGCCGAGTACTTTGCACCCCATGTGCAGGGTTGACTCGTCTGTCTCTTTCTTCTTCCATAACTTATGGACCATAAGAGTATCATTGAGCTACAAAAAATTAAATAAATCTTCAAAATAATCATGCAATAACCTTCTGCCATATGTCGATCTTCTGACTGCAAATGATCACTTGGTCATTTGCATCTGGCTTCGGACCGTTTTCACAAGCATATTGGCACACAAAAAATGCCTGAAAATAACGTCAAAATTCGGAAAGATAAATTCGAATAAGGAAAGATAAATTCTCAAATGTACTAGAGAAGTCCATACTCGTAGGTTAATTCTGCCGTAATAAAAATTGTTCAATGTTAAGAAAAGAAGAGACATGAAGATAAACATGGGCGATGAGAGCATTTGTTTGAAGAAATCCATCCATTTATCGATTTATATATTGAGAAATAGATAATTAAATTTAAATAGATAAATCCATTCAGGAACAGCTAATTTTAAAAATTAAATTGTTTATCTTCCTGTCTCTTCTTTTCTTAACATTGAACAATTTTATTACGGCAGAATTAACCTTTTTTCATCAATAATATTTTCAACAAAATCGATGTTCTCTTCAATGTAAAATTTACAAAGAAGGATCCTTTATTTTGAAGTAGAGTATTTAGTCTGGAGATGCAGGAATAATCTTTATTTGCATTATCAAATCCATTACAATCTCAATCTCTACTCCACTTTCTTCGTCTTCTTCTCCTTCTTCCTGTACTTGTTGATGTAGAAAAGTGTGAACAAAACGAGATATGAGCCATTGACGAGCCAACCGAACAAGAGAACATCGAGGGAAGACTCGCAGGGAATCTGAATGAACCAGCTTTTACAGTGTTCAAAAACCAATCATAAGAATTCGATTTGGGCAATAATTGGAGTAAATAAGTTTTAAAAATCACTCGCCTTCATCACATAGGTCAGCACAGTCGTATGGACGAGGGCGTAGATGATAATGAGGAATTGGACGATTTGGAAGGCAGTTATCGATTGGGCGAAGATGCCCGGGACGGGCACTTTCATTGCACGGAGGAGGTAGTACCTAGAATTTCACAGGATTTTTTTAAATTCAGGACGGAGGAGATCTCAAAATGCGATCAGAACGTACGTGTACATGAATCCGTGAACCACTGAGTTGATGTAGATGGCGTATCTCATGTGGGTGTTCATCGTCGGATAGGCGTACCTGAGAAACGCTTTTCTGTCTCCTTTGACTTCTCAGAACGACAATACTCCTTTTCCTTCACTACATCATTCATTTCTACACCACGTGACAATGACGATTGAGATTTGGCCAGAACCTTCATGTTTGCATAAGCTTTCATAGTGAAAAGTCACATCACTCGATTTTTGGACGCTGATAAGCTTACGCTCGGTTTTGCACGTCGACTTGCACACTTTGCCCAATCTGACGCATCCCCTCGATGTCGGGCAAAGAATACTTCACCCCAAGCCCAATCCCCAATCCTCTCAATCACCATACCATCCGTAGAATAGAGTGAGTGCGTGGTGATACCAGTGGAGGAAGATGAGAGGCTGCTTGCGGAGAATCTGTGGATTGATGAGTTTTATCTATCATCCTTGAGTTGTGAAAACAATTGTCTTTATTGATGCACTACGTGAACCTTAGCTACAGAATTTGCCCTCATGGAACTCATTCACAGAATCAGTGATCAAAGTGAGCGAAAATATTGTAGTGGCTGATGAATTAAAAATACAATTTTCACTGTTTTTGGGGACGTCCTGGGTGCGTTATTTGAAAACAAGAGTTACGGTTTACGTACAGTGTTATTTCCCATTCAACTGATCAATCCTTTGTAATAATTCATTTCTTAGCTTTAGACGGCAGCGTTTTGCCTTGAGCACGCGATAAGAGAGAAAGATAGGGAATGAGCAGAGAAACAGCGATAAAGAGTGTGAATGTTAGAGAGAGTTCAGTGATAGAAACGAACGCTCTTAGTAAGTCGCAAACAACATTAGTTGATCACCCGAAGGGTGGTACCATCGAATGGAACGATTTTGTGAGCCAATCGACGGGAAAGACGCAGGAAAGACGGTGTTTGATCAGATCTACGGATAATGCACTCACAATGAACACAGTATCTCCGAACTCGAAGATCCTGATCATGTGGTAGATCCAAACATAGTAGCCTGTCTCTCCCGTGAAGAGATCAAGGCCCGAAGAGCACACTGATGCTGAATAATGCAAATCACATGTGCGAACGCTAGCCGTACTACCCTGATAGATACCAATCTCTCTCCACTCAATCACAATATCGTGAAAGACACGGGAGTGTTGTTTTAGTGTAGCGATAGTGTGGAACACTCTCTTCGTTCACTGCACTTTCAGTAGAATACAAAGCAGAGACGAGTGGTGTCTACGCTACTTTCGTTTTAGACTTCACGGGCTCGACTAACCATTGAATCCCTTATTGATCAGAGTACTGAAGAAGTCTCTCGTCATTCCGATGGCACAGAAGATCGAAACACCGCCGATGAACGCGTTCCATAACTGACATTTCGTCGTTTTTTAGATGCCAAAAATTCTTTTAAATCTTCGAAAAATTACTTTGAGTGGTCCATTGATCTTGAACGCTTCTCTATCGGTGCCCATCCATTTCTTCAATGCAAATACGACAACGACGTAGGCTATGCTCGCCTGAATCTCTTCGACGTCATCTACCGTATCAGACGATGAAACTAACCTGAACGGAGAACGCCCGATGCTCAGTCATCCATTTCTGCGCCCGCGGATAAGTGAAATTCTGCAATTGATTGGTTTGTGAGTAATTACAAGGTTACAAACCTGCTTGTCCGTGGAGATGGCTACTGCTTCGGCGAGATCCAAGTGAAAACTTGTCAATTTCGGCAGAATTTCCAACATGGTTCGACTGTAATACTAGGTAATCAGTGAATAAATAGGAGGGAAAGTGCACAAGTTTTCCTGGGACAGACAAATCACACCACTCGATGGGCGACCGTCGATGAGTGAGTGGAGGGTGTTTTTAATCTCTTGTCTCTGATGATCGAGAGACGATAAGAGAAACCTAGAGAAGGGAACTCCTCTTTTGATATCTTTGCAAGTTTGAAACGATCTATGTGCTGATCGGCTCAAAGCGGCACCAAAATAAGAGGAGAGTGAGCAAAGATTGTCCCCTCCTTAGACTAAACAAAACGATGGAATCACCTTCTGACGACGAGAGGCGCATGTAAAAAAAGATAGATTGGAGTACTCCAAAGACCAAGCTGGAGTAAAAAAAAAGTCCTGCTGAAAGAATAAATATTGCGATAGTCAGTGTGATTAGTGATACCCTGAGTCGGTGATAATCAATGGCCTCTTTCTTTCTACGCTTATCGATTTCAGTTGAGATAACGGTGAATACAAATACGAAAATAACAGTGGAATATAGGAAGTTCACTGCAAAGGATAAAATTGAGCTATGAAATTGCAGCGAATTGAATGCTTACTTCTCGAAACGACGTTCGCCGGTAAAATAAATAGCAACAAAAATGGCTGCAATACCGAGAACCATGATTTCGGGCTGAAAAAATATTGGGGAATGCCATAATTCAATATTGTTCACTCACTTTGTTATCACTCCAGAGATATTGCAAATGAATAACCATGGCGACAATTCCGAGTGCTGTAATTATTGATTATTTTTTTAAAGTTTTGATTGTCGAATTCACAAGCGAATACGAGATTCCAGTTGTAGAAAGCGGGATTGCGCGTGATAGTGTAGTTCATATTCACCTGTGAAATAATGTAGCATGGAATCTTCCGAATTCCGACCAACCTGACTCATTGAATCATCAACCGAAACCTCTGCCGTCACATTGGTCGAAACGGACCACTCAACTTTCCGTGGTTTCCATTCTCGCCTCTCCTTGAATCGTTTACTCAACTCCTTTTCAATTTCTCTCTCATCATATCCATAAGGAAGATACTGAAAAAGAAAGATGGTTCACTCCAAATTAGAGGAAAGACTCACGGCAGTGTAGAATTCCTTATCGTGCGTCATATCGAAGAGTGGCGTAGTATCTTCTGCCTGGCCCACGTATTGGATTCGATGCCACCCGTAGAGAGTCAAACAAGCAGTGCAGTTGTGACTGTCGTAGGGCATTGACTCGAACTGAAACGATTTTGAGCTCGGAAGACATATTGAGTAACGAACTGTCATTTCACAACGCTGATCCGTGAAAATGTCGAGTACAATGGCCATTCGTCCATCGGATGAAACCTGTATATATTTCTATGGTACTGCCACCAAAAACTGGATGTCTATGGATGAAAGTTTGGAGAAAATCTTACTTTGCAACTGCGCAGTTTTTCCGTGGTGTTGTTAGTACTGTAATAAATTCGTTATTAATTTTCAATTTAAAAATAATCTGTTATTATTGCTCTCAAATCTCACAAGAAACATCCTCTGAATCTCGGTGCTTTCAACTGCTCGAGAGTCCAGTCCAATTTAATCCTTGTCAGATTTCCGAATTCAATCGGATCCCAGGCGAGATAGGGATTCACGAATTCCTGAAGATTTAGATTCGATTAGAATCTAAAAAAAAAGATCTCAGTCAACTCACGTAAGCCAGTCTCACTTGCGTATAATCTTCCATCCCAGTTCATCCTAAATTATAATTTTTTTTAAACTTTGAAAACGAAAAAATA
Source organism: Pristionchus maxplancki (assembly GCA_900490775.1). Taxonomy (NCBI): domain Eukaryota; kingdom Metazoa; phylum Nematoda; class Chromadorea; order Rhabditida; family Neodiplogasteridae; genus Pristionchus; species Pristionchus maxplancki. The sequence continues at coordinate 494,516 of LS570137.1, read as the reverse complement.
ATTACCACTTTAGTGACAGCGAATTTGTGTAGCGTGGTGTGCACGTGAAAATCCTTCCTGTCTGATAATATTCGCGTTACAGTAGAGTTACATACAACATAGGAACTAGGGTTGGTGAATTCGGGTTGGTTCGGGTTTCGAGATCTCGACTTTCGAAGCCCGTTAGATATCTCGAGTTGTCTCGAGTCCCGATCGAGATCTCGACATCGAGAGTGAAGGCTCGAGACGCGCTCGAGACACGATCAGCTCGAGTCTCGACTCGTCGCGAGTGTCTCGAATTGTCTCGAGCCCTCTCTCTCCGCGATCGCCAGTTGAGCGGAGAGGCGATTTGGGTGGATGGTGTAGTGGTTGTTTTTTTGGCACTCTCAGTCAAATCGACGCGGGTTCGAATCCTGCACAATGCGGATTATATTTTGCTCACTTATTATCAATACAATTTGACGATTATGACCTTTCCGAGTACGGAAAAATGCGCAAAAGTCAAACTGCATTGCGCAGGATTCGAACTCGCGTCGATTGACTGAGAATGCCAAAACACAACCACTACACCATCCCCCCAAAACGCCTCTCCGGTCAACTGGCGATCGCGGAGAGGGAGTGGTCGAGACAATTCGAGACACTCGAGACGAGTCGAGACTCGAGCTGCTCGTGTCTCGACCGCGTCTCGAGCCTTCACTCTCGCAGTCGAGATCTCGATCGGGTTAGCTCAATTCTCGAACATCTCGACTATTGTGTCCCGAGTCGAGACACATGATCGAGATCTCGATTGTCTCGACCGATTTAGTCAACTCTAGTTCAAACCCAACGTGACTTTACGATAAATAAATGAAAAAGTTAGCGAAACCACATTTTTTTAGAAGTTCGATAAATCTCTAGATAGACTCACATAAGCAATTGCGAGTTCAGTTTTCACATCAGCTCTCATCTCCTCCTGAAATTACTTTCAGGAGGAGATACTTTCATCTGAAGTTTATTCAGTGAATGGAAAAGAAAGAGTACAAGGGGTAGTCCGACTGTAACACTCACCACTTTGAGAACGTCGAATTTGCGCAAAACTGCATTAACGTGAAATTCATCTTCTCCTTAAAAATTCAATCACATTTTGAGCAAATAAATTCAACCAGCTAGTGTAGAAGTCAATCGATTCGTCTAGAATCCTCCAAAGATGCTGTTGTAAGGCTTGATGCGGGTCAGTTGATGTTATCGGTAACTTTATTATTTCAATATTACATAAGCATTAAATCGCTCTCACTTACAAGAGCGTTGATCTTGTTTGGCAAGCCAACCCTACTGTCATGATTCACGTACACAATCTGCGATTGACGTGATTTTATCGTTTAAATTATCAACAAGATGTGAAGAAACGAAAAGTTAGTTATCAGTGATCTTCCATGATGAAATGGAAGAAAGCAACATTGAGAATGACCGAAAAATTATCCAATTGTGAGCCCAAGTGACTGCAAGTAATCATTTGGCACGTACAATATCATAATTGGCTTACTGCAAAATCACAGGTGATTGCAGTAATGGTGTCAGTGATAAGTCTGCCGGCCTGAATTTCATTATTTTAGTTTCAGTATGGGTTAACCCCGCTTACTTCAGATACCCAGCAGAGGGGCCACGTGAAAACAACATTTCCAGCGGCCTGTGTAAACAGCTCTGGAATATCACATTTAGATTATCCCGATTGGTAGTAGAAAGATAGGTAAGTAATTTGTCTTATATGAAATTCAAAGATATTTAGCATAAAATCAAGAAAACTGACTCAGCATATCCATAGCATCACTGGGGATTTGGTTAGGATCAATTTCCTGCAATTTAATTTTGACGTTTTTAGAATAAATTCTTTATACAATGTTATCTATCTTATTGTTAGTAGAAATAGGTTATTCTTGTTACAAAGAAAAGGCTTTATAGATAGATGCATACGAGCTCGTTATTTTTTATCGTACCTTAGCCCAGCCTGCAACAGTAGAGACGATTTGAGCTGTTGTATTTAGTGCGAGTTTGACTTGCTGTATAGATCACATTTTCGTATCAATTCGTTAGAGTCATTAAAATATAATGAAACAGTGAAATATGATTACCTGGACCTCACAGCCGAAGAACTGCGCATCGGCGATTATTTCTGCAACTTGCGCTGAAAGAGAACGATCATCATCGTAGATTATTAAAAAAGTTCTTACTAGGGAAGTTTGCTCCAGTTGCGATCAGATCGTTGATGGCGACACCAGTTGGTTTGATACAGGTGATCGGACTGGTTGCATCAAGGAACGATGCTGCGCCGAGAAGAAGAAGTACGGTAAAAGTTGAGGGCATCTGTCCTAGAAAATATTGAAGTTGATTTAGTAGGCAAAGAATGGAAAGAAGAATTTACTTGTGATGTTACTGAGGATCTCACACCTTTTATAGTGGCACTGTTGACCGTCCGAATTTGAATAAGCTTGCGATAACATGAGGTCGACTGGCGAAAACACGAATGGAATCACGCAGTGAATTGGAATTCGAAAGCGGACATCCGTCGAAATACAGTGATCACGTATCTCACATCTATGTGCATAGCTGTCAATGTGCACTTTGCGCAAAGGTTACTGGTGTTGTTGAGCTGTGCACAAGGAAGTGAGATACAAATGACATCGAGCTGAATATTTCATCCTTTGAATCCGACGACTCCGGTGCCTTCTTTGTCACAGCTTAACCTTCTCTTCATTAAAATTTTGCTCATTCCCTGTTTACTATCACATCAAAACGTGATTATTTGTCAGGCGAGTTCAAAAATTAAGCTGTTTTCAACTCACTATCGCATCCCAGCACCGAATTTTGTCAACACAAGGCACCTTCTCGTCTACGATAGAGATTTCAATAGATCAACTGTCGGGCTATCAGTTTTCTGCACTAAATTTGAATATGCTCGTGAAAACATGATGGTCGCATGCGATAACAAGTGGTGAAATCACGTCAGTCAGCTGAATCAAATTGCGGAAGTTTACAATAGACGACGGTGATCACTTTCTGCTGCCCTTTTCAGTAAATTCAATTTCACTTCACATTATTCTGTCTCTGCTTCCTCATAACAGATTCGATGAATTTATCCAGATATCACTTGAGGTGAATCAATATTGATAATTCTTCGAAAGTGAATCGTAATCTCTCTTTAGATAATCTCTCGCCCATTCGCTCGTCGCTTCTCCGTTCTCGCCGATTTTACACATCGCAATATCAGTGAATTTTTCGTCGCAGCACGAATGAATAAATCCTCCACGATATAAATCTCGCACAGTTAGAAAGCCAGTTTCCTCTTCGAATATAATCTGAAAGTTGGATTGACTTCTAGTGATAATCCAGTGTATCACTTCAAAATTGTCGTCATCCTGTATCAAACGGAAGCATTCTATCGCTATCCAGTTATCAACTTCAATGAATAAATGCTTCGCATCAACTGGCGAATTACAAAACATCTGAAATTAGCGATGATGATTTCTTAAAGATTCCACATCTGCACAGGAATTGTAAAAATTGAAAAGGAAATAACCAGAAATGCTTCCAAAAGCTCTCGCCCATTACAAATCACATCCAATCGTTGATACATTGCATCGGAAATATTAATCAAATGGAAGAAAGTCGGACCGTCCACCAATATCTTAGCTGGATCTTTGTCGGGAAGCACCTAACACAATTCATTATTGACTAAGAAATTCACCAGGCGAATACCTCTCGTCGTTTTAGTATCTTTTCATCAATCCAACGTTTCCCTTTTCGAAATGGTTCATTATTGAAATCCTCAATATCGTATGATACATCCAATATCTCCATCTTAGGAATAAGAAGCAATGCTTGTCGAATCAGTTGGATATTCTGATTAACTGCACATCTCCACGTAATAATGGAATGTTTCAAACTTTGGCTGATTGTCGTGAAATTGGTAATGAGGCTGAAAGATGCGATTGAATTTCCAGAGAGCCAATCAGGCCGATAAGCATTATTGAATTTCGAAAATGATACTCACCTCCAGGCAAAATACGATAGATCCTCTGATCGTGAGATGAATCTGAGGCGCAGTCTTTTGAACTGGAGTGAGTTAAAGATTTCAACGATATCGTCCACTATTTTCACGTTGCAACTCGATATCACCTTAAAAACGTGTATTTTCCTATACTTTGAAAGGCTATCCTACATGAATGTGAAGTTCTTCCGCGGTTGCATTCTTGAAGAGTTCCTTAGTCGCCGGCAAATCGTTTGTAAACAATCGACTAGAAGGAATTTCTAGACGATATCCTCTTCCTCTGCGTTGAACCCATCTTTTCCTTCTGCCTTTCAACGTTTTCTCCTTCACTTTTCCCTCATCAGGACACAAAGTGCGAATTATATTCTTGTTGGAGCTCTGAAATTTCTAGTTGCAAACACTTACAAGGGCTAAGAAGAAATTACTTACTAAGAACACTATTATATACCGAAATGATCTATTTCCAAGATCAAGGTCGACGGCTCGAAATCTTTTCGAGACGAAACTGAGCGACTTCCGATCCTTTGTCGACAGATTCTCGAATATCTTCAAGAGAACTTCGTTCGGAAACTCTGGTGGAGACTGTAATTAATATGATTAGATAAATTGTGGAAATACTTCTGCCTTACAAAATTCAAATTGTTTTCAACCTGTTCTTCTGTTACCGCGTGATTTGATCGAGAATTTCCCATTCCAACTGTTAAAGAACGAGCAAGACAAACTGCAACGAATAAAGGTAGCTAGTATAAAAATTATGCGCGGAACTAACAATAAATAAGCAAAATGGACGAAGTTTAGGCAGTTAAAGCTAACGCGTAGCAGTACTACGCCTAGCAAGTGCAGTGTGCACTCCCTTCTTCCCTCCCTTCCCCTCTTCTATCCCGCACATCTCTCCTCTGCCATCTGTTGTAAGCGCGCCACCCAGAAAGCACGCGCGAATCGATTACACTCTGAAGAGAAGAGAGAAGAGAGAGAAGACCCTCTCCACCCTCGCTTCAGAGTGAGAGAGATGGAGTAATTAATTTTCGGCAACGCCTAGTGATTCATTGCCGGAGAAAGCAATGCAGAAAAATCACTTGAGATACATTAGATAGGACGATCGTGCTCCAATCTTTGACCAGCATGTATCCAATTGTATCTGAACATAATATCGCCCTCGAGGGGATAATTTACAATTCGGATAGTGTAAAGAATGACGTGACTTCATTCACAAATCGACTGTTTTTGGATGGATGTAATGTCTCCGTACTCCTGGTGAAGGATTGAAGCTTCTCTGTAAAATGTGGAATTGAAAGAAGAATGAAACAAATCGCAGTCAGTTAGGCCAGAAGAAACCGAACAATTTGCCCATCACTCTTCTACAGACTGTGCCTACAGTGCCTCGACGGAGAGGTTGAGTGATCAGTCGACTGTCATGATTCACATACACAATCTGCGATTGACGTGATTTTATCGTTTCCATTTATCAACAAGTTGTGAGGAGTGGAATAGTTGAATAGCGCGTTTCCATGATGCAGTGGAAGAAACCGCGCATACAATGACCGAGTAACTATCCCAATTTGGGGGCGAGTGCCTGTAATTTAAATTAAGTAGTTCCTTTCTTTAGATGAATTTATTTACCATCACATCACATGCCAATGCGACAGTGGTTGCATTGAGAACTCTGAAGGCCTGAATTTAGAAAATTATTTACTTTATTTATGCCTTTCGTTGTCGACAAAAGCTGATGTATCACTCTCTTCATTATACGCAGTATCTCAACCGGTCGACAAGCAAGTCAGTGCTCCGAATGAAGAGAGTGATCCATCAGCTTTTGTCGACTATGAATGCCCCATTATGGTAATCGAATTGCTACTGCAAAACTCTCACTTCAGAACCCCAGCATGCTGGCCACTTGAGAGCGATATTGTTTGCGAACCCAAGAAGTAGACCGATCAAATCAGTAGCATCAGAGGGGATTTGTGTGATTCTAATTTCCTGAAATTCGAGGAGCGTTTAAAAAATATTTTTTCGCTCATTTTGTTATTGGACAACTTCCTCAATAAAGTAATTGATAGAATTCGCATACCTGTGTCCAACTCGCGACTTCCGCTGCGATGGCAAGAAACTGATTTATTGCCAGTTGCACTTGCTGAATTATTCGCTATTTACTATTTTTACAAGTTTAAGGGCGCAAGTGAAAAAGACTGTTTACCTCAATTTCACAGTTGAAGGGTCTGGCGTATGTGACAATTTGAACAACTTGAGCTGTAAGAGACAATTTCAGAACATTCAAAGTCATCCTAGAAGTTGTCTTACTTGGTAGCATTCCTATGACCTTGAAGATGTTGGCGATGGGGTTGGCTGATACATTGACACAAGTGATGGGAGGAGAAGAAGTGGCTGCATCGATTAACGACGCTACGATGAGAAGAAGAAGAGGAAGAGTTGAGAGCATCTTTCCTTCAAATTATTGATTGACTAGGCGCTGACGTTCTTCAGTAAAGGAAAAATAGAAGAGGAAGTTACTTGTGATCTTACCGATTCTCTCCCAGCATTTATAGTGGCACTGTTGACCGTCCGAATTTGAATAAGCTTGCGATAATATGAGGTCGACTGGCGAAAACACGAATGTAATCACATAGGAAATTGAAATTCGAAAAAGGACATCCGTCGGAACTAGAGTTCGTAATTCGGGGCGGGTAATTCGGACCCGACCGGGTAGTTGAGGCGGAATGAGCGGGATGAGGGTTACCCGGGATAAAGGGTGAGAAATGGAGTACTACCCGGGAAACGCGGTTTTGAGGTCGTCAAAAAGAGTTCTCTACGCTTGTCCTTTTGTTCAATTGAGGAAGGAAAACCATGATATTTCGGTATTAGGGAGGTATTGAAGCAAGAAAACCCTCTGATTCTTACCTTAGTCCTAAATATAACAGTTTGTAATATACTCATTGCTTCCATCTGAAACCTTTTTGATATGGCGGGTGGGCATGAAAATCGTTTTCAAAACCATTACCGAAGCTAGGCCAACTCTTTCACAACTCCAAACGTACTGAGCCGCGTCTGTTCTTGTGCAAGAGCGAGGATTTCGAACCGTGATCTTCCTCCCTAAACGAACCACAAGCCAGAACCACTCAAAAATGGATCAAACTGTATAGAAAAGGAAGCAAACTTATCAGACCGACCAGCCCTGAACATCTCGTGAGGCAGAAATGAGGCCTTGTCACGAGAGCGCACGATTTACATTCCATTATCCCGGGTAACGAGACGAGTTATGCGGGTAATTCTCTCCCTCCCCTCCCTCTCATTCTACCCGTTCGGGTCCAACTATCCCGGGTAGCGTTACATTTCAAACTCTAGTCGGAACACAGTGATCACGTATCTCACATCTATGTACATAGCTGTCAATGTGCACTTTGTACAACAGCGACGGATATTGTTGAGCTGTGCTCAACGAAGTAACATACAAATGACTTCGGTGTGATGTATTCTATTCTCTTTCAACCGTCTTGATACTCTTCACCAGCCCATTCTCCCCACATCGAACTTTAATTGCCGCTCCTTGTTGGATAAAAATCATTCTCGTTGACATCGAAGTAGAAAATCGATTCGCAACTATTGGACTCCAGAATGAATATCACTCTCTTTTGTCCGTGGGAGAGATTACGATAGATCAATTGTCGGACTATCAGTTTTCTGCACTCAATTTGAATAAGCACGATCACATTTATTCTTCCTTTTCAGTAAATTCAATTTCACATCACACAATACTGTCTCTGCTTCTCATAACAGATTTCATAAATTTATTCAGTCAATATTGATACTTATTCGAAAGTGCTTTAAAATCTCCCTTCAGATAATCTCTCGCCCGTTCACTCGACGACTCTCCGTTCTCGTCTATTTTACACATAAAAATGTCCGTGAATTTGTCGTCGTAACACGAATGAATGAGCCCTCGACGATGGTGATTGACGTCTCTCTGATGATCTTCGTAGAAAACCATCTGAAAATGAAAATAACTGAATTGTAAATTGTAAATTGTTAATTGGTTTACCTCAAACTCATCATCTTCTCGAATGAGATCGAAGAACTCGAGTGCCGTCGAGTTGACCACTTCGATGTACACATACTTTGCATCGGCTGACGAATTACAAATCATCTGGAAATTGCATTTATAAATGTGATCAACGACAACCAAAATAACCTCAAATGCTTCCAAAAGCTCTCGCCCATTACAAATCACATCCAATCGTCGATACATTCCATCGGAATGATTAATCAAGTGAAGAAAAGTCGGACCATCCACCAATATCTTAGCAGGATCCTTGTCAGGAAGCACCTAACTCAATTCATTATTAACAAAGAAAATCATCAGGCGAATACCTCTCGTAGTTTTAGTATCTTGTCATCAATCCAACGTTTCCCTTTTCGAAATAGTTCATTATTGAAATCAGCAATATTGTATGATATATCCAGTCTCTCCATCTTCGGAATAAGAAGCAATGCTTGTCGAATCAGTTGGATATTCTGATTGACTGCACATCTCCACATAATAATGGCATGCTTCGATCTTTGGCTGATTGTCGTGAAATTGGTAATGAGGCTGAAAGATGCACTTTAATTTACAGAGCTATAAAATAGAGATTACAGATAATAGACTAACTTGTAGGCAATTTCGGACAAATCGTCTGATCGTGAGATGAATGTGATACGGAGTCTTTTGAAGAGGAGTGAGTTGAAAATTTCAACGATATCGTCCGCTATTTTCCCGTTGCAATTAGATCTCACCTAAAAAACTTAGTATTTGCAGTTATTTCAAAATGTTATCTTACTTGAATGTGAAGTTCCTCCGCAGTAGCATTCTTGAATAGTTCGTTAGTCGTCGGCAGATCATTGGAAAACAATCTATCAGAAGGAATCTCAAGTCGATATCCTCTTCCTCTGTGCTGAATCCATCCTTTTCTTCTGCCTTTCAACGTTTTCTCCTTCACTTTTCCTTCGTCAGGACACAAAGCTCGAATTTGATTCTTATTTGCACCCTACAATTATTTTGGTATCGTCGGGCTGTAAAGGGAAAAGCGTACTAAGAAAACTCTTATGTGCCGAAACGGTCTATTTCCACGATGAAGGTCGACGGATCGAAATCTTTTCGAAACGAAACTGAGCGACTTCCGATCTTTAGTCGACAGATTCTCGAATATCTTCAAGAGAACTTCGTTCGGAAACTCTGGGGGTTCCTGCAATCAAGTTTATTTAGAAAAGTTTATTTTTGAAAAATCTTAGAAATACTTTTCATTTCAAATTTTACGCACCTGCTCTTTCACAGAAGGATTTGACCGATAATTGCCCATCACTTGATGAGTTAGGCGACTACAATGAAATAGCTAAATAAAATCATAGCGAAACCTTAAGGAACTAGATAGATACATAAATAGGCAAAATATAAGAAGTTTGAGCAATAGCAATCAAGTGAGTGACGATTTCAGCTAAGATAGCAACTAGCCACTCCAGTGTCCTTCCGTCTTCCCCTCTTCTTCCCTCATCTCTCGTCTCTCTTCTGCCCTCTCACATGTTGTAAGCGCGCCACCCAGAAAGCGCGCGCGAATCGATTACACTCTGAAGAGAAGAGAGAGGAGAGAGAAGACCCTCACCACCCTCGCTTCAGAGTGAGAGAGATGGAGTACTTAATGTTCGGCAACGCATAGTGACTCATTGCCGGAAACAGGGATGCAGAAAAATGACAGAAATATTTTTATCGATCACATACCATATTTGGCGCTTGAGTGGATGACTACACGAGTCCGGTAGAGCTGATGAGACTCGATTCCAACTCAGATCTGTATACAGAAATGCCATGAACAATATCATCCGATGTTCTTATTTTCCAGATTTGCTTCTCCAGCTTCCAGATACGTTCGAGAGAGTTTCTCCTAGAGACCGCAAGCTCCGCCCCTTTTGAGGGAGAAAGGAATCGGGCAAAACCTGCGCCGATGGAGCACAAATCGAATTCAAATCCGTTTCGAGTGATCAAGGGCGCGTTTTGTAGCTATCCAGAGCCTCTATAAACGGCCCGTGGAGCAAATTGATCGGACAACATTAAGTAGGTCAAAATCGATAATAAGAATAGCAGAGTATGGAATTAGAGGCTTTCTACTTATCGTATCATCGTGCTCCACTCGCAATATGTTGCTTATATTTTTAAAAGAATATTA
>LS570137.1:473418-483757 GCA_900490775.1 Pristionchus maxplancki | reverse complement strand
TCCGTTTCGAGTGATCAAGGGCGCGTTTTGTAGCTATCCAGAGCCTCTATAAACGGCCCGTGGAGCAAATTGATCGGACAACATTAAGTAGGTCAAAATCGATAATAAGAATAGCAGAGTATGGAATTAGAGGCTTTCTACTTATCGTATCATCGTGCTCCACTCGCAATATGTTGCTTATATTTTTAAAAGAATATTAGAGAAGAAAAAACAGAAATCAGAAGTGTCCCCGAATTGTGCTTCTCTTTGAAAGAAATCAGTCCGCGCGAATTTATTCGATTCCGACTTCCGTTGTTTATCTCCAGCATTTGCAAAAGTTTTACAACCTACAGGACTCGAACCTCAAGCGGCCGGATTGCAAAGTAGACGCGCTACCACTGCACTATCAACGCATGCTAGTGAGAGCTTTCCCGATCCCTCATGATCACTTTGCATGGATTTAGGCTCCGCCCCCTGTGTATTACTACCCGATTTCGAGTCGATCATGTAGGGAAAAGAGAATGCACCTTTTCAGCTCTAGCGCGGCTTAGAGAAAAGATATTCACAAACGTCCAAAAGTATGATGTTATTGGGGTCCTGAGGGACAGTTCGGCTACTGTTTTGACATCAGTTGATCAAAACGACATTCCACCTTGCGGTCTCTAGTTTCTCCGTACTGGTCTTGTTATTCGACGGTGAGATGCATTGCAATGGATGCTACTCTGACCCTTGAACTTTTCATGGTAGAGAGACACTCCTCAGTTGAGAGACGGCAGAGGTAGTGTCCATGAGTGAGTTATAGCCCTCTGATAAGGGAGAGGGAAGAGAAGAAGAGTGATTAGATAGTGATCACCTGAGAAAGAGAGTGATCGACAGTTCTCCACTACACCCCGTCGTAGTATGCTCTTTATCGCCCGATGGACCCCTGTTTTCGCATTGTTTCCAGCACTTTCCGCCGTTTTCTTCTCGAATTTCCTCCTCGATTTGTTTCAATTATCGATTTCAGCTATCAATCATGGAAAAGGGCATGGAACTGCCGGTTTTGCTCATCACTCAGGGCGTTTTGTTCCCTGAGGCAAAGATCAAAGTGCCCATTCGATCCAAGAATAAGTGAGTTTCAGTGTTCATTGATCTCAAGTGAAACTGAGGGTTTTCTGATTCTGTGCTGCCCTCCTTAAGGAAAAAAATAATCGATTTAAGTGCCAATTCTTCCTTTTCCAGTCTCGCGATGCTCGATCGATTCGTACTCAATCGAAGCATCGCATCTAAGACTTTGATACTCGTCGCGTACAGAACGGAGAGCGAAAAGGTGAGTCATTTCAACATTTTATTTCATTCACTTCCAGTGGTTATTGACGTAAAAATCGTCAGAAAGTGTACGATGTCGGAACAGTCGCAATGATCGAGCAAGTCTCCTGCTTCTCCTCCTCTACTTTCACCCAGTACACACTCCATATCGTCGGTGAGTTGATCGATTCTGAAGGAGACATTCGGAAAAACGAGAGGATGATCTTATCTCAGGCGTTTCCCGAGCGAAAATCCTCGATTACGCTCTTCCCGTGAGCAGAGTGAAGCAGATCTACAGCACCGGTATGAATTATTAGTAAAATCTTTCAAGAATGACGTTATGTTTCACTTAGAATTGAACAGGCTATCGGAAAAAAGAATTGCAATAGTTGGAGTACCATAGTTGGAAAACACATTTACAGGTGAGGTCCCGGAAGAAAAAGAGTTGAAGTTGTACGAGGTCGTTCAAGAATTCGCTCGATCTCTGAACAGAGAAGAATCGACGACACTTTCGAATGCGATGAGACACATGGTAAGTTTTTTTCCTCCCACCTTACTCTGTAAATGATTATTTATGGATGAATAGCGAAAAAAGGCTCGAGTGATATAACCTTGTGTGAACTACTCCATCGTCACATCAGTTGTTGACATCCCAACAGAATGTTCTCGAGTGTGCTCCTTTTGCACTGGCCGATCTCCCTACAGAATGGCCACACGCTGTGGAAAATGAACTACATTTCCTTCTAATCGGTAACATAATTAACGTGCTACATCAGATTCCGGAACGTCACGTCGATGAGGTCGTCGACCTCGTCGCTTCGTTCATTCCTCGTCTCGGATACGAAAAACAATTGGAATTCCTCGCGACAGTCGACGTTCCGACGAGAGTCGAAGCAGTGATCGAGTGGTGTGCAAAGCATCTGGTGAGGATTCAGAAAATTCGGGTTTTGATGTCATTCTTACGCTACAGAAAAATAAGAAAGCGCTGTAAATGCAGGAAACGAATCCCCCTCGCCCCACTCGCTCGACCACTCCCTCTCGGGAAGTCGCCATCTATGATTCGAAAAGGAATGGAAAAGGAAGAGGAAGGATGATCCAGAATAACCATGAAGAACCGCAGAGTGAGTCGATACTCCTAGTTTAAAATTCGGATGCTGACTGGGAATTGATTAGGTCTAATTGTGTTTCACGTTCTCTACATGAAAAACATTCACAGAAAAATTTCGATTTCCTTTCGATTCCTCACAGTGAAAGAATGAAATTATGAATGAGCAAGATCGAGAATATTGCAGATCCCATCGAGCGACTCGCTGCGAAGCTCGAGGCAGCCAATCTCCCTGATGACGTCAGAGAGAGGATCTTCGAGGACCTCAACAGAGTGAAAGTGAGTGATTCATTCCATCGTCTTGAAATGAAACATAAAAAGACAAGCATATCACCTGCTCCTCCCAGTCCTCCGGCGGCAACGGTCAAGAGTCGTCGATGCTGCTCAGTTATCTCGAATTCGTCGCTGATCTTCCGTGGTCGACGACGACGAAAGACGACGTCGACATCAAGAAGGTATTTTTCTGTATAGAAATCCTTATGAGTTTCGCTGCGTTTTCATAGCGAGAAAAAAAAGGTGTGATACTCGGAAAAATACCTTCTTCATCAATAAATGTTGAGGCCCGTCAACTGCTGGATGATTCTCACGAGGGAATGGAGAATGTGAAGAAGCGCGTGCTCGAGTACATGGCAGTCAGGTAGATATCGTATTTGGACCATCGAGACTTTTCTCCCATGAATAAGGAGAAAACCTGGAACTTATCCACTGGACTTGAACTAAACAACCGCTCTGCAGATCCCTTCGAGACGACGGATCGGGCAAGGCGATGGCCGGGCCGATTCTTTGCTTTGCCGGTGAGTTACTAATGCTGATTATGACTAAAAAGTATGACAAAAATCCCATTTGAAGGTCCTCCGGGCGTCGGAAAAACTTCAGTAGCGAGAGCAATCGCCCAGTCGCTGGGCAGGAAGTTCGAACGGTCAGTTTGTTTTCTTATTATTTGTGTTTTCTTCTGATTCCTCTCTGTTTCCAGTATCTCCCTTGGCGGCATTCGTGACGAGGCGGACATCAGGGGTCATAGGAGGACGTACATTGGAGCGATGCCCGGGAGACTGCTGCAGGTGACTTTGAATTAACGAATATCACTCTCATCTTTATCTTCTTACAATTAGTGACTGAAGTTTTCAGGCAATTCGTCGCTCGAAGACGCGCAATCCAGTGATTCTTCTCGATGAAGTGGACAAGCTGGTAAGTAGTCTTCCATTTCCGTGAAATAGGTCACTCCATGACTCAATACTTCCAGTTTGCTGGTGTTCACGGCAGTCCCTCTGCAGCTCTTCTGGAAGTACTCGACCCTGAGCAGAATGGAGCGTTTATGGATCAGTGAGTGAATTATTTAGTTCGTAAAGATTGAATTCTAAGTCATACCGTAAGCGTTATTGTGTGTGACAGAAGAAGGTAGCTCAATATTTAAAATATTTTTCAACTAGGCGGCCGAGATACATCATTTTTCAATGACTTTCGCGCGCTTACAGCGCTTGTGAAACTCACTTCACTAATCGCTTTTCGCGATTCCTCATTTCCCTCATTTCATTCCCTTTTCCTCCCCTCATTCTCTCCCTTTTCCTTCTCGATGGTGGGTGGTATCTCCGACTATCTCTCCTCCTTCGATCTCTCCTCTCTCCAATGGCCCTTCGAGAGTGTCTCCATGGTCGAAGCTCTATTCCTCGTCCAACTCCTCTACTGTCTTCTGCTATTCATCTAGTGAGTTCATTATCGTTCAGTTTCAAGTTTTCTGCCCAATCTTACCGTACCATACCGATCATCTACAGTACCCCATCATCTACCGTACTCCTCGTTGCAGTCACAATCGGAAGACGATAATCCAGGACTTCTATAATGAGAAGGCGGAGTTCACTGAGACGAGAGAAGGACACATCTGCCCCTCCTCTGATATCATCTTCTCACTCACGAATGAGGACGCTGAGAGGGTACGGTAGTAGAAGACTACGGTAGAAGATAGGGTACTGTAACGGGCAATTACCGTACCATCATTCCTCCAGGTGTGGGTGACTGGTTCGTTCCTCGGTTGGTCGACACTCGTCGAGATGCGAAGAGATTCGAGGAGACCCAATGAGTGGAGGGTGCGACTCACTCTGCCCTATGGTATTATACACCTTTTCTATTACAACTTTTTCCCTGAAAGTCGCCGCGATACTGTACTATGTAATTTTGAACCGAATCACTCGATCGTCCAGGCCATCACCAATTCCGTTTCATCATCGACGGTCGCTGGCATCTTCGAGACGGCGTCGCCCTCGAATGCGATGATAAGGGAGAACTCTGCCACTACGTCCATCTGCCCATCGATGAGAGGAGGTCATCTTTGATCTATTGACAGAGATCAAAGATCACTCTCAGGCGTCGATTCGAGCGACTGCAGCAGATGAAGCTGCGTGCCAAGTGGAATATGGAGAAGGGGGAGTTCATCGAGGCCAAGGTTGCTCATTAATTAACTAATTAATAATGAATAATATACTATTCAGGACATCCACATGTACCGCTAAGCCGACGTAGAAGATGTAAAATAAGTATTCGGAAGTTTTAACCCAAACGATAAAGATATCTAGCTCATCCTTTCTGATATTGTTTGACCATCGAAACAAGTGCTATGTACAAGAGGAAGTATACATCTGGTTCGCATCTTCTCCTTCTAGTGTCATGCAATTCCCACATACGACAGTAGGTGATGCGGATCTAAGGAAGAAAACTGCACCGAGAGATGACTAGTCAATGTCGTCTAGCTGACTCCGCTCCATAGTATTTTTAAGTGAGCGCACTGGGTTACAATCAAGGGCCTAGATGAATCTCCACCTTCACACCGCCGCCTACCGTAATGGAACTCTCCATCTGGCGTACGGTGCCTGGAATTATCCCTATCTCTACCCTCGAACGACTGGTTCGAATAGACCAGTGGGATTCCTTGTCGAGATTTGGAGAGCGTTCACCGACAAACTTGCATTTACTTCCTATCCCTACGGTTTGTTACTGTCTTACTGTATCTCGATTGGTCAGATTCTTAAATTTGTGTCACGTATTCTTCTCATTCAGAGCACTCTGACACGGTCTGCGACGGAATTCTCGTCCCCGTGCAAGAGGGAGTGGTCATAGCAACTGCCGGGGCATACACTCCGACTCCTTTGAGAGCGGAGCTATTCAGATCATCGTCAACTACGTATTTCACTGCTGCAAGTTCTCATTCTTTTTGTACTGTGTTCGACCCACCAATCAGTCACAATGAAGTAACGGTCGCTTTATGCGACGAGTGAAACATAATCAGATTCTCTCGCCAAAAATGAGATTCGAATGCGTTCCAGTTCGATTTCTACGAGGCGAATCGATCATCAGAGGAAGACTCGACTGAACTCGTCTTCTTCACTGTCTTCTCTCTTCCTGCCCTCGCTCTTCTCATTGCATCCAATGCACTTGGAACTTTTCTTCAGTTCCTGATATCTTCACTGAGAACGAAGAATGTCGATCTGGGAATCAAGAGTGAATTATATCCAATGATTTCCAGCTAGAATTTGTTTTCCACAGGAAACCCTTTCGCCGAAGTCTCTCTTGCCTGTTCCCAGTTCTGCCTGCTCTGGGGGCTGACTCTGGCCGTTTACTATCACGCTGCGGGGTTCAGAGGAAACGCAGTCATGAACCTGCAAGGATCGCAGACGTGAGCTGATCTTTGATCTCTGATATGCCTCCCTTTGTTGACGTGAGTGTTCAGGACCTTCTCCGACCTCGTCTCTGGTCTCCACGACGGAAGCAGACAATTGATCACGACGTCCTCGTCGACTTTCAGCAATACTGAGGTCTTACTTTTTTCACAATTGTGTTTACTCAAATTCTGCAGCTCTACGCACTTGTCGGAAATCGTACCAATCAAACGGATTTCGTCCAACCGGATCAGCAAAAGATGCTGCAACAGTTGTGTGATGTACGCTATTTTTGTTCGGAATCGGAGAAAGATTATTCAATTGTAAATCTCTCTTTTGAATAAGCAGGACCTCTGAAACTCAACATTTCCTCATTTCAAAACTACGAAACTCAGGACAAATCTCTGGTCACAATGATCGAGGTGAACGCAGTACACGCAATGTCTCTCGTCCAGAGACCCTGCACGATCAATAAGTAGCTCCTACCGAAATCCAATCAGTTATCGATTGTCGATCAGGATTACCGTACCTCAACCGTGGCCGGGACTTGATCGATTCGACACAAATGTCGTGCAGAATTATCAGATATCGAGGAAATTCACTTCAAGCGGAAGTGTGGAAGCAGTGAATCAAGTGCTGCTCAGAATTTTTCCACAGGATTTGGTGAGTTATTTCGTTTGCGAATTGTTATTAAAGCCTATTTCTGATTCAGATCGAAGGTTTCTGGACGCGTCGTTTCCTCTCCACACTCAAAGATATTCCAGCTGTAGACCCCGGACCTGCTCAGCCGACTGATGGATTCCAACCAATGAGGTAGGTTTCATCTTTTATCTTGGACTCAAACGGATTCTGCCATTCATTCAGTCTGTCCCATCTCCAACTTCTCTTCTACTTCACTGGTCCTGGCTGGATTCTCTCCATTCTTATCTTCCTACTCGAAATCAATCCCCTGCACTCTCTAGTTGCTTCGATCATGCGATTTGTACATGCTCCGAGAATTCTCACCAACCATAAAATCTCAGTCTAATTCTGCCCTTTCGATTCAAGTCTACTGAACCTCTGTAATAAATCTACTCAGTCTGTGGTGTTGTTCTCTACTGTTTGTTGACTACTCTAGAGTGCATACTCTATGCATGATACTACTTGTTTCTGTGCTCACTAGCCCTTCCATCTCCCTTTGCAATCAGACATCTCAAACAATTCGTCTCCCTTCCTCAGTCCTTCTCGCATTCGTTAGTTGTTTTTCCCTTTCTTCACGCACTTTCCTGCGATGGGTGCAACTGTTTCAGTGAATCCGAAGACTTGACGAAAGGTGAGCATTCTTCCTCCTCTACCCTCGTTGATTTGTCTTCTTCTGCTACTCTTCCTTTCCCCAGAATGCGTCTCCAACTCGAATCAACAGCCTTTCGGAACGGGACTCTCCATCTTTCCTATGGCGCCTTCAACTATCCTTTCTTCTACAAGAAACCTATGGGAGAACAGAAACCGATTGGATTCCTGACTGATGTGTGGAAGGAATTCACAAACGAGATTGAGTATCATCAGTACTCGTATGGTAAGGATTATTATTTGTTTTGTCTAGAATCTTCCATCCTACCTACCATTGCTGAAATTGAATTTCTTTGTTTTCATCAACTACTTGAAACTCATCAGAAAATCATCCAATTATCAGAGCACTCCTCTTCCTTCTGCGATGGTATTCTTCTCCCAGTGCAGGAGGGACTCACTCTGACTACTGCAGGTTCCATATTTCCTATTTCAAGTCTTCTGACAAGCATCGCTCTGTTAGGCGCCTACACTCCAACCGTCGAGAGGAACAAGTTGTTCAGGCAGAGCACGGCTACTTATTACACTGCGGTTAGTTCCATTTTGCATTAGTTTCGAGCAATTTTTATGTTTTTTCTCATTATGACGCGTTTTCAAAAGCGCTGAAACTGAATAGTCGTGGGGACAGCTGATGTTCTCCTGGAAAAGACCTTGTAAAGGGCCAATGTTCTTGTGGATAAGAATGATGTCAATCGATGATTTTAACCGGTCAGCCGACTTTTTCAGTTCAATTTCTACGAGGCCGATCGATCGGGCGAGCAACAATCGACTGAACTCGTTTTCTTCACAGTCTTCTCTCTTCCTGCTCTTTTCCTTCTCATCTTCGCCCATATTCTCGCTTCTTTCATTCACTTTCTCATTGAATCCACAAGGGAGATCAATGATGAGATGGGCGTACAGCGTGGGTTCCTATTTATTGTTTGGCCATGGTTACGGTAGATTCAGGACATCCTCTGGTCGAGGCGACTCGTTTCGCAGCTCAGGCGTTCTTCTCAATCGGAGTCACTCTCGCAGTCTACTATCACGCTGCGGGATTCAGAGGCAACTCAGTTCTGTACTCGACTGCAAGCCAGACGTGCGTTTGATTGTTGTTCGTGAACGAAATCAAAAGTCAATGTTTCATCATTCATTTTTGAGCTTTCGAATTGACTTTGAAACACATTTGAAACATTTATTTCCGGATTGAAAGACAACTTCTGTAGGTCGTTCTCCGATCTCGTCAAAGGCCTCCACGATGGCAGCAGATTGCTGATAACCAAGTCAGCCACCACTTTCACCAGTGATGAGGTGAGTGATCTTTGATCTTTTGTGTTCCGATAATGATGTTTCATCTCTCTCAGTTATTCGCTCTGGTGGGGAATCGTACGAATCAATCGGACGTCGCAGAGCCGGATCAGACTATGTTGATGCAGAGATTGTGTGAGGTGAGACTACCGTCATCCCTTTTTTTACTCTGACGATGGCGATGATAGAAACTTTCCTCTGTGAAAGTTCGTATAAACACACTGCCAATGTCGGAATAAATTTGAAGTCGAGTGTGGCTGTGGCATCCCTCACAGAACCGCGTCGATAAATGAAGAAGTCGTTGCAGAACCACAATCTAGTCGCAATGATGGAACCGAACGCCGTCTACAGCATGTCGCTAGTGAAGAAACCCTGTGAACTGAGCAAGTTTGTTAATTTCCCCTCCTCGATCGGCTCAAGTGCGCCTTCAGAATCTCGATTCCTCAACCGTGGAAGTATCTGGAGAACTTCGACGTGGAGATCATGCAGACGTACATGATGTCGTGGAATTACACGAGAAGAATGACGGGAGAGAGGGTGAATCAAGTGCTGCTCAGATTGTTCCCGCAGGATTTGGTAGGTCAGATTATTATCGCGTTTTAGAGGATTTAGTAGGCAGTTGAATATTTCAGATCGAAACGTTCTGGACGAATCGATACCTGTTATCAATGAGGGACAAGCCCTCGCTCAAGCCGCCACCCATGAATATTGATGATACTTTCACGCCTATGAGGTCTACTCAAACTTTTTCACGAACACCTTCTTCAAGTGCAATTCATCTAGTCGCATCCTTTGAATTCGATCGATGCGCGAAACATAACCGCGTCCAAGTCATCTATTTCTCCTTTCCAGTCTCGTTCGTCTCCAAATTCTCTTCTACTTCACTGGTCCTGGCTGGTTACTCTCAATCATTATTTTCCTTCTCGAACTCTCCCCTCGCTTCACAACTCCTCTTATGAGATGTCTCCACTATCCCAAAATTCTCGATCGACAGCGGGTTTGAAGTGACTTCATGGTCTGATAAAGCATTCACAACTCAGAAGCTCTTATCGATTCTTTGTTGTCAGAAGATGGAAAGTGCTGCCGTGAATAACATCGAAGGAGCGGTCCAATGACGTAATACGCCTGAAATAAATGCAGCTTGAACAATTTTCTTCACGTGTCTTTCTTCGGTTGTATCAGGTTTCTTGTTACTCTGCAATTGTGTGCGGATGTGTCTCACGTGTGTTACTTGAGCATAAATATTTCACGATCGTCGGCTGAAAAGCAGTTGAAAACACAAAATAACCATATTTTTTATGAAAAATGAACTAAACAGTATTGAAATCTTCCTACTTTCAGTTACCTCAACCTTCCCTTCGACCTCTCTCAAGTGATCTTCATCGCTACTGCCAACGATCTCTCAACCATCGACGGTCCTCTCTCCGATCGATTGGAGATCATCGAGGTACGGTTGCGTACTGAACCCTTACTTTAACCCCATTCCAGATGTCCGGTTATTCGACTCCCGAGTAGACTTTGAAAAATAACGTAACTAGTTATTCATTCCTCGTCACTTTCCGTTAGTAAAGCGGTCTCGTAACTAGTTACGAAAGAAGTAACTAGTTACGAAAAACTTTCGTAACTAGTTATTTAGCTCGTATTGGTTCTACGAGTCTAAGAATTGTCTGGCTCGACTGGTTTTGATCAACCCTGGTAAAGTGCTCAG
>LS570137.1:404747-452989 GCA_900490775.1 Pristionchus maxplancki | reverse complement strand
CAACCCTGGTAAAGTGCTCAGCTCAGGTCGATGTCAAACCCCCTAAAAGCTCACTTTTTCTCGTAACTAGTTATGAAATAAATAAATAACTAGTTACGAAACCGCTCTAGTAAAGAGGGAGAGTGAAGAATGACTAGTTACAAAATTCTCTTCGTAACTAGTTACATCGTTATAAACCGTTATATTTCAAAGTCTAGTCTAGACGGCCGGAATGGGTGCCCATAATCATTGATGTCCCATTCTAATTTTCCGTCCTCTTGTCACTTCGATTCAATCTCGCGATGCTCCAGAAATTCGAGCCGCTTTTCCTTGTTTTCAACGCGATTTGCACACATGACCACAGCACATTCTCTTCCCCTCCCTAACCCTTTCTCTTCCCTTCCTTCCCTTATTTCCTCGTTTTCCCAGTCCATCTCCGCGTAATTCAATCGTGGCCCGGTTCCCAATGAGGACACGCAACAAAATGTTGCAACAACTTGTCGAAGGGTCCTATCCCAGGA
Source organism: Pristionchus maxplancki (assembly GCA_900490775.1). NCBI lineage: Eukaryota > Metazoa > Nematoda > Chromadorea > Rhabditida > Neodiplogasteridae > Pristionchus > Pristionchus maxplancki. Next base: position 452,489 of record LS570137.1, on the reverse strand, counting down.
GAGAGGCGAGAACGTGTAAAAATAGGCGTCGAAATGGGCTTTCTCAACTCGTTTACCGCCCTCGGCCACCGTTCATTTCGACTTTACAGCCTCATTTCACCGTCTACAAGGGGCTATTTTGGGGCCGGTGACGGTCTCTGATGGCGACATTGGGGAATAGCAGAAGGCCCACCACAACTTCTCATTTCCCGCGGAATTCGAGGGGCGCTGAGCAGTTTTCACGAGTTTGACCAGCGAGCGGAATAGATTTAGAACAGAATAAATTTAGAACGGTTGCAAAGGATTCTGCATAGACAATCAACAATGTTTGCATTTCCGAAGCACGTGATTTCACAATCGAAAACAAATTGAAGCAGTGGAAATGTGCGTATTGCGAAATGCATCCGAGATACTCTATGTGCCGTGATCATCCGACTGTCTCCGATGATCTATGGTAATAAGTCCTCACCTCTCCCATCATGGTTCGTCTCCGCTCCGTGCAGCACATTGTCGCAGCAGGAAACTGCAGCAGTGCAGCACGATCGAACCACCGACTGCAATTTATTTTATTATTATCAAAAGTCGAACCTATAAAATTCGTTCTGTCACAAACCTCATAATGACTGGGCATTCCCATGAAGTGTTGGTACATCTCTGGCAATTCGCCCAACGGAGTAGACTCATTCCTGAAAAGAAAAGTTGGTCCCTTGCCCGATTTCCCCTTCCTTCGAGCCTTTTCAGTAGTTTTCTCATGATTGATTGCCCTCCGACAGACTACCGATGAGGGATCTCTCAATTTCCGGAGGTCTCCTCTCATCTGGCAAAGATAAGCGAATTTCCGACAAATTGAAGCCTTTCCGAGGGCGTTCGTCAATGAGAAAACGTCTGGGATTCGTGATTCATGTCAGTCCATCTACCCCGACGAAAAAGAGAGACGATGACATAAAGAAGACACTCAAAACAAAGGTTCTTATTCATCAGACGCTATTTTGGGAGCGAAATCAAGTTTTCGCATGGCATCCTCTCCATTCTTGGCACTACTCCAAAATGCATTGAACAAGTTCGCCCTCATTTCTCAGAGGTCTGGCCAACCGGAAGTCACCCCTCGTGTTATTGTTGTTGTTATTATGCATCAGGACACAGGACCTCGAAGGAAACGACTCTAGACCAATCCAGGCTTTCAAAAGGTGTTTTGCTGAGCATTTTGACGAAAATGATGGGGCGTTGTGAGTTCGAAGACTCGATTGGTCAGTCCGTTTCTCAAGTGCTTTTCCCTGAATACTACGACTATTCCTGCTTACTTTTCCCCTCAACACTCAGAATGGAATGAATTATTGAGTGGAAGACAGGAGAGCTCCTCTTACACAAAAGGAGACGACGATGATGTTGGTGAGGAGGTTGCGCAGATCGATAAGAGGAGGGAATACTGTACCCCTACCGTAAGAGAGAGGAGAAAAGACTGAGGAATGCGGGAATCCGTGAGGAAGTGGATTGAGTAGAGAGGGGAATGGCAGATGATTGAAAGACGGAAGTTGTCAAGAGAAAGATTCGAAGATCGGAGGGTGATGACGTGTGGAGAATTGCAGAAGTTGCAGGTCAAAATGCGCCGCTCATTCCGCTTGATCAAACTACGTGTATCTTGTTGCAAAAACCTTCGTACTCATTCAAAATGCAAGACCCTTGCAAACAAAAGCAGTTCAAGTGGTCATCCCCCTTCTGAATCCTCCGTCCATTCTTTCTCCGCCACTCAAAATAGGCGAGTGTTTCGATCTCTTGGAGAGCCGTGGAATTCTCACGCCGACGAATTCTGTCTCCTTCTACTCTATTATTCGTCGCAGATTCCAAGTATTTTCCTGTCCTCGCTTCCTCTGACTAAATTACCGAACGGAAGAACGCTTCTCTTTCCTCACTTCGCACCACTTCAATGGCACTTGGCAGAAAACGTCTCTACTTCCTTTTCCATTTTCGAACCGATTCTTCTGATGAGCGAATGCTCTCTACTGAAACTATTCCTACTCTCATTCTGCGCAGTTCAAACTGCCCTCAGGCCATGTAATAACCAAAACTATTCACAATATGTCGACACGCATTCAGCAGCCGGGTTTTATGCCCCGCGGGCTCATTTCCCGGTCTTCCTATTCGCCGGTCCCGTCGACGGCCCTAATCTCTCCCGTGCAATCTAAATGTTGCAGGGGCGAGGGAGGGTAAATCGGGAATGCGAAGTGACGCGAGAGTTTCTCACGTAGAATCACTGCAAGAGGTGTCTCCGGAACCCCTCAAACCCCTTCTCACCAGACTATTCTCTTCTCTTCTCTTCTCCTTCCGCCTTCTCCCTATTCATTCCTCTCAATAATCTCCTCCAGTCTACTCATCCTATTAAATGGGGGCCGTTGACCCTCTTCCTTCTGCTGTTCATCCTTCATCATTCTATTCTCACTTCTCATCTCATTTGGCTCTTCGCCCGCCCTCGTCGCTTCTCAAATTCAATTTGGAACGCGCGCTCTTTCAGAGGAGATAATGGGATTCTCTTTGCTGTTTCAAGAGACAAAAAAGGTCTGGCAGCGTCAATTGGATTTCCGAGTGCTTCGTCAAGAGATCTACAGGAAGATTGAGAGTTTCCCTGATTGTGGCTAATTCACTCGCCTACGTCTATCGGAAGAGAATACTGTATCGGAACGACTGGAACCTAATTGGAATCGTCTCTGGGTTATAATGCCGCCAATTAATTTCCATTCCGCCTCCTCACTCGCTCAGTTATTCAATACCAGAAGACAAGGAGGAAAAATGTTGCGGACGAAAGGAAAAGATAGAGCAGATATTGGATACCCCTACGTGTTTAGTTACGAGGAGGAGGAGAGGCACACGAATCTCTAGCCTGAATCTCGATCAATGAGGTCGACATTTCCCAAAATAGTGTATTCGAAATTCGACAGGGCGATGATTGGCACACTGCACCAGGAATCGCTCACTATCGCATGCTGAATGGCTAAGATATCTCTAGAAATACGTGCGAAGGTGGTAGAAGATTGGGCGAGTGAACTTCCGCTCTCTCCATTTCACACGCTCTCTCACGTCCCTTCGAAATAAAGAGAACATTTCTGCACAAAGGAATCTCTATCGCATTTGATTATTTACGATCTCAGCCGGATTTCTAAGACGGGATGGAAGAAGATTTCTTTCTGCTTTAGCTTATTTGTTGACTCATGGACACACTCAGAATATACGAAATACTATGGAAGAGCACGTATGATGAGTACTTTTTCGATTCGGGGACGCTAGTTCACTGATACACGAGCGCATTAGGTCATTTTTCTATGTCCATGAAGCATATTCGCATTCTGAATTCCTAGACGTCGTTATTTTCGAGGGAATCCTCGCTATTTCGCTTGATCACGTACAGAAGCCTGACTGTATTTGACACGCGATGAGAATCGGAGAGAGTCCACAAATCGTAGCGAGTAACTCATAGCAAGCGTGTACGGAGAGCGAGATTTGCTAATTCCACCAACCCGCTTAAATTTCGACAGGGCGACGTTTCTCACCTGCTTGTGGTGTACTCGGGCAGGTTGTAGACGTGTTCGGGCGTGCCACAGTTGCACTCATCCGGCTCGTGCGACGACCGGCAAATGGCGAGTCCGGAACCGCACGGTTGCACTCGCTGCAAGTACGGTAGCAGTACGGTAGGCAGTTCGAGCGGTCAGACTCGTGATTCCTTCCCTGTTTGTTGGCTGTTTTTGCGTGTTCGCGGCTCCGAATTCAATTTAAATTGGGAACGTGCCAGTTATGATGTGTGAATAGAGTGGATGCCCTTTTGAATGCGCCCTCCGCCCTCCTTCCCTCTCCCCATTTCACACCGTCTCTCCCTTTTCTCTCCTCCCAATTACGTCGACGGTCTATCAATTTCCCTTCTTCTTCACAACAGGAATTGGGAGAGAAATGATGCTTGAAGGAGACGAAAATAAGAAGAGAATGAGGAGGATGGACTGCCCTATTGTTTTCAATTAGTCGTAACTGCTTACGGTAGACGGGGCTGTAATGATCACCTAGGGAGGAGTACGGTAAGTGCACGGTAGGTCACACTCGTCATTCGTCCTGAACCCCTGGAAGCCGTTGAGGTTCGACTGATTTGACCGCCCTCTCTCTGAGTTATGCAAATTGTCGAAACGCCCGCAACTGTTGTGTTGCACGTGGAATTCTAAGCTTCCCTCCTTGAATTTATAGAGGAAAGATTCGAAGAACGATCGAATTGCAGAAAATTAGAGTTTTGTATCATCTCTATCGAAAATATATCGAAAACTCGGGAAGAACGGATGAAAGCTCGTTTCCATTTCCATCTATTCTAAATGCTGCAAGGAAGTGCTGTGAAGCGTGCAAATCCTCGTCCACTAAACATTTCCACTATTCTATGACCCATGGGTGGAAGATGGGATACGTCTCAGTCACGACAGATTTGGTAAGGATTTACTGTAGCAGCCAATCTCATTATAGACCAAACCACTACATTCTGGGGGTCAACTGAGCTAGAAAAGTAGGGCAATAAGAGTCTAGTTCCTGGCCTATTCCGAATCCCGTCGACCTCCGAATTCTCAATTTGTATCACGCTTACAATGATCTGACCTCGTTGGCCCCTTTACGAAATAGCAGGATCGAGAATCAGGTTTCTCTTCCTGAATTCCCCTACCCTCACATCCGTGTCAGGTGGAAGGAGGGCTAACCAAGGATACCCCGACTATTCCAGTCCTTACCCCTTCTTCTCTCCTTCTCCTTTGAGCCCTTCTTGTCTTCTTCTCTCACGGGTTTGAATGGAATGCAATGGGTGGCCCTAGGCAACCCCGCCCCCTCGATGGGTTATCGACTGATCCGGAACCCAGGATATTGGCGGAACGGGAAAATCACTCACCAATGGGTCTTTGACGTGCAAAAAGTAGATGAACAGCAGGCATTGTGTGCAGGCGAGCGATGCGAAATCCTCCCTGCAACGTTTTCGAAATTCGATTTAATCGGGCCGATCATCTCTCGGATTCCGCCCCACTCACCTCGGCAACACTGCTTCCACTCCCGAATTGGCTATTCGACAGCCGCCTCCAGCTACCATATTCTGGAAATGGTACGGTAGAGCGATCGGTGAGGCGCGATTGTGATTGACCAACGACTTATAGCGGAATGATGAACGGATCGGAACGGAATAAAGTGGGCGGGGCTTGGAACGCGCGATGGATAGGGAGCAGCAATGCTGAATGAGTGGGAGAAGGAAGGGGGGGAGGGGAGAAGGGGGCGGAGCTTGCGGAGACCTTCCGAGAAAGGACAATCGCGTTTGAGAATCACTGAGAATATCACGAACACTGCTGCATCAATCAATAATCTGTGGTTCTGAAGAAGTTTCAGTTGCAGTTTCGGACACCTGAGAACAAGGGAACAAGGGAAAAAAGTTGAGGAGGGAGGAAAAAGAGATGAAGAGGGGGAGGACTCGCAACAGTGGGTGCTCTATGGAGAGAGAAGAATGTGTCTCTCCATTCCCCTTCATCTCTCGTCAGTCAGAGAAACGAGAGAGTGTGGGGAATGAGGAGTGCTCTTCTCTCCCTCTCCCTCTTGTGAACCTGTCAATCACGAGGGAGGAGATCAGAGTCCTGGCGGGTTTTCGAGTCGAACGAAATGTTTCGATTCGCCTCTTCGACTTCCGGTCGAATGTATCCGATGTCCACTCTCTAAGTGAAAGCAGAGGTTATTGAAATGGAAGACCCGAGGGAAGGAAATCATCCCCCGAGACAGAAGGGCGTACGTGATCATTTGATGTTTCGAAAAGATGAAAAGAGGTTGAAATCAATCATTGAAGCATCCCAAGATAATGAGGAATGGGTGAAACTCAAAATGTACACAAAAAGACAATCCATATCAAAAATTCACACGAATCCCCTTCAAAGTTCGCTTATTCCGAAATTCGAAAACAACAATTTCGGGACAAAAGCGGTCAACAGTTAGCAATTCTAAAACGAACTTGAACCTTGTTGTTCGCTTCGTCATAAAAACTGGGAAGAGCAAAATATAGAAAAGGCACTTGTCATGGATTCGAATCGGACAACACATTTCTCAAGTCGGGTGCGAGAGGGTGGAAGGTTTCGGAGAAAGTTCATACGTATTGAAATACGAGGACACTCGGATGTGCCATGGGCGGTCAAAATATTTTTTAGAAGTGTTTGTTTCTCGATATAAGCTTATCGTGTAAACTAAGGGGTTTAAATAATCTGAGAAACTACATTCGAGTACAACACTATAACGCAGCAAAGCAGAATCAGAAGGAAAGGGAAATTCCGCAGCAACTCTCTCCTCACCAGGCTAAGCTTAGGGGCCGAAACGTTGTGAGAACTTTAGCGGATGACTTCTTTCTCTCGACTACTTCGTTCAACACACATAAATTATCTGCCAATGAAATCGCGACAGTTCTCGGTTCTTCTTCTAACCACTATGTAGATGGCGAGAAAATGGCGCGTTATCCCGTCGTAGACACATGACGCATAGGTATTATCGCTGATTACGGTACTCGTGACAGTACAGTAATTGTCAGGAAATGGATTGATGCTGTGAGAACAAAGCCTTATTTCATTGAAAGATTCGTCATACCGTAATTCCTTCAATGCGATTAGACGCTCAGAAATCAGGAATAGGGAAGAAGGCTCTGCAGCTCTTCCAGTAACCATTTCCTGATGCATTTTGCGTGATGTTCACTCAAAATGCAGCAGACACTGAATCATCCTCTAATCCCCCAACGAGATTTGTGCAGTGTAAAAACAAGGATTTGGAAGGAGAAAGAAGAGAGAAAGGGGACGATCATCAGAATGGCGAAGTGACATTCTGAGAGAATCTGCAATCTAACAGATTGCAACATAAAAAGAGAGAAGGTCGAGGAGCGAATCGGAGTGAGTGAAAGACTGCTCGAGGAACCTCTCAGGATGATGAGATGAGGGAGGAGATTCTAGAAGTCCACTAGAGAAGGCGAGGCTTGTTAGGAGAGGAGGAGAAGGGAGGGGTAGAGTCTAGTGGGTGACTCCTCTGGGTGGCAAAAGCTGCTACTCAAGTGAACCAAAGATGAGGAAGAAAACGAGTGCGAAGTGGTCGAACATCAGCGTCATTGCAGTGGATTCTCGCACTGCAGCGACGCCCTTCATCGACAGGATTCTGGAGATTGAGGACGCTCTAAGATGACGCTCGCCTGACATTCTGTCTGGGGATACTGTCTGGACCTGACAGGCAAGAGAATGACGACGACAAGACGGATACCAAGGATTGTAACCATAACAAATGCGTCTTCGATCGACGAAGGAGGGAATCAACCATCAAAGGGCAGTTGCCTGGACGCCGTCGGCCTTCAGAAGCACGAAAGACAACGACGACGACTCAGAAGGGAGGACCGAGGAGCGAAAACAAGCCAAGAGGATCATCAGAAATGCGCGACGACAACGCTTCGCACACCTGAGCACTCTCTCCATTGGGCATGCTCTCTCGCAGGTTAGACAGAAAGAGAGACAAAGGGGAATGACGAGACCATTCTTCTGATCTCTCGCTACCATCTAGAGGCTCTCCTCAGGAGGAATGCTCTATTGCCCTGCGAATTCCTAGAGCGAGGGGTAGAAGGAGGAGGGACTCTCCTCAGGTAGCGAGTTCTCCTGTTTCTCTAGCTGATGAAACATAAGGTAAAGGAATAAACCCTAGGCGAAAGGGCCATGTTTCTCAAGCTGGTGATACCCATGAGGTGAGGGAGGCAGAAGGGGAGGTTGACTAACGGGGCCAGGAATAACCAGGGAAACATGCGGCAAAGCAAACATTAGAAATGATGATGGGAGAGAGATCGATGACAAGGCTTGGGAGAAGGAGGAGTATTGTAAGGAGGAGGAGGAGGAGACATCATCAGCCTTTTTCTGCGCTTTGACCCATCTTTGAACGTTCGGAATAGCATCGTAGTTATGATAGCGAACGAAATGGGTACGTTCCTCAAAATAGAACGTCGTTCCTAAATAGAGCTTCAGAAGTCAAGATGAACTGATCGTTGCTCACTAGAAGAGAGACTCTTCGAACTAGCCTCATCAGGCATGAGGAATGAGTGGAAAAGGCAGTCGGATGGTCTTATTTTCCCTCGACGAACAGAAATTGGCATCCATAAAGCGCGTGCGTGCCTTTACTCCATAGACAGGGAATGAATTTCCAAGTATTTTTATTAGGCATACAGTTCTAAAAATAAAGTGGGTTTCGGAAACTGAGTCACCAAGGACCGTGGTAATTCCAACTCGCCGCATGGCCATTCGACCTGTCTTCGACTCGCCTTCTCTACATGGCAGAATCAAGTAAGAATCGTGGCAAAACTGCCAAACAATCTCGTCAGTCTCTCACTCGAATGCAATGCAATTATGGTTACCCGGAAGAATCGGACAGTTCCATAACCCCTTGAGAGAGATCGGGAATGATTGCTTACTGTCTAACTGAATTCAATTGAGTTTCACACAATCTTCAAATGTTTCAACGGATGCGATGGAACTAACAAAAATCACTCTCATCCGAAGCACCCCGCAGTTCTCATTCTGAGTGATCTATCTACTCCATTCCTCAACCCGACCACTCCGAATGATAGATGCCCCCTCGGAACAGCTCTCAGGTTGATGAGACTCTCCCGAACGAGGAAACTGAGAGAAATCACGCTTCGCCACTACTCGAAATGGAATGAAAGAAGGAAGAAGAATGGAAAGAGGATCAAGTGAAGAAGAACTGACTGCATATTGGATTGAGAAGAAGAGCGATGGCTCGAGATTGGAATAGAATGAACCCATGACAAAGGAGAAGAATATTGGAGAGGTTCGGGGAACAATATGGAAACAGGGAAGGAAAGGTCGAGTGAATGGCCCGAAGAGCACGAAAACAGGAATTAAATAGTGAATCGGTGGCACTAAAATCACAACAGCGAATCATTTACCGTGCACGAGTCTGTTTTATGGTCACTTTGCAGGAGGAGATGACCTACCGTAAACACCGCATCACTATTCTGAGAAATGAACGTGACAACAGTAAAAAATCGGCTGACATTGAGAAGAAGTCCAAATTTGCTCAATTTGGTGTTCGAACGCACTGAATGAAAGAGTGCTGAAATTGAACTATTTGCTCATTCGGACTAGCGGAACAGCGCGGATTCGTTTCGAATCGTACACTGCGTGCCAGAATGAATCTCGGAGTTAATCCACACTTAGTCTCAAGGATTGAGTACGGTCTGACTCTCTCAATTTCATATGCTTTATCGCACTATCTAACTGAGGAGGTAGCATGCGGAATGGACGAAGGATCGGAATCCGCGTCTCAAGAGCTCTCGGCGTCGCATTTTCAAGGCGAAAACATGTTCACCGGGAATTAGTGAACGAACCTACCAAGAATTCACTCGAAAACATCAGACGTGTGGTTTCCCTAGGGAAATAGCAGGTCGAGACACTGGTTAGTCGACACTGGTTAGTCTGGTTAGTCGGCCAGTGGTTAGTCGATCGAGAGGGAATACCGTAACCTGGAGGGTCTTGCAGGGTGCAAAGAGATACTGTAGAAGATTTACGGTGCGCATTTTTGCACGAAAGAAAGTGGGGATTATGGTTGGAGTGACGGGAAAGTAGGGGAGTGGGGCCAATCTTCTAAGATTCTTCTGCTGTTGATGATATTCTTCAGAATGCATCAAGGATAAAATAAACGACAAAACTATTTGGAATAAAAAAAAAAGGATCATCATGAATGGAGCAGTTAGGGAATCCGAATGCGAAGCGCAACGAAATGCAGGACGGAGCAAGCTGCGCCTGGTGTATTTCAACATTTCCACACCAATGAGAGTGAATGAATGAGGGAGAGGAGTGTCTCAGACAACAGGATGGTTCTGGAGTAAGGAGGAGATTCTTACTCACTGTTCTTCTCTCTCTGGGAACTGTTGCACAAGGGCGAAAGTCAGTGCTCTCTCTCACATGCGTCATCTCTTCTTCTCTCTGTGTACCCATTGAAAGAAGAGCTCGGATTACCGCGCCCAATTTACAGATCAGAAGAGTGACAAAATTGCCAGCCACACACTAGAAGTCGGTGGAAAAACAATGAATCACCTAATTACAGTTTACCGGAAACGAAGGAAAAGGTCTGTTTTGAACACTTTCTATCTGAGCGAGACCGCAAGTTGATTGAATTCGCACCGGCCACAGTGCAAAAAAGTCGATTGATGATGTATCCACATTACACGAAGGCAATGAATTCCAACAAGAAGCTTCTCTCTTTCTCTTCCCTCTCCCCAATCCACTCGATCTCTAGATGATAGTAGTTCCACATTGAGCCAGAGGGAGGGATGAATAATAGAGAAGAGGGGGAAGAAAAGAGAGCTCCGGAAATGTGGAATACAATAGGCAGGCGATTCTCTATAGCGAGGCCTTCCGAAAAACAGTGTTGAGAAGGAGAAGTAAACGAGAAGAAGTGCCTGTTTAGACGTTCGAAGATGCGACCGGAATGAGAGAAGAAAGCACGAATCAGAGCGAGAACGAGGCAAATAACTGCCAACAAGAGGAAAGACTGCTAAATATGGCGGCAAATAACAGCCTGCACAGCATAATTGGTGATTTCATCGAGTGAGAAGCTTAGAAGGGAAAAGTCGTTCAGCATCACAAGCATTCTACGAAAGATCTTTAGAGGATCGATGGATGAAAAAGTAGTCCTGGCAAATATCTGGGATATTTCAAGAGTGCGGAAAAGTTGAGAATTCGATAGGGATGCGAGAAGGAAAAACATGTGTTTTGCAGCTGGAACTTTTCGCCGTTTTGTTGTCACACCGGGAGAAAAGAGAAAGGAGCACTCGAAGATTTTACGATACGTGAGGATTCTATTCGAAATTGCGATCTGCAAAGACCCAATGTCTCTGCTCGAGAGTGGTTAGAACGATGGTCCCGAATAGATCGCTTGGACCGTCGTCAGGGAAGCATAAAGCACTGTTTCTAGGAGCGATTTGTTCAGCTGTTATTTGAATGGACAGGGGCTATTTGATCCACCTCTGTCACATTCAATCTCTATCTATTTCCCCCTTGTGATAATAGATGAATCGAGGGAGAGTTCCCACAACAATTCTCGTGACAATTCACACAATGAAATGGAAAATCTCTGGTCTCTCACACCAGTGAATGTGTAGCGTGATTGTCAACAAAATGGGGAAGCAACTCGATCGTTTCGAAATAGTTCCGGCATACAGAATGATGTTCCCACGATGGTTTGATGAAGAGAAATACAGCTTTCATTAATACAATGATTACAGTAACCCCACAATGGCTCTATAAAAATACACTATAAAGAGCAGTATAAGAAGCTTTAACAGCGAAATGCTATTTCTGCATACGGAATCGCACGGCGCTTTTATGAAAAATAGCTAGAACTCCTTCCGATTAAAGTGCGATTACCGTAACCACATCATCGAATCGACCTTTCTGCTTACGAACCGCTTCAAAAAATTATTATGAATTAGCGACAGATAAGCATCAATAGGAAATCTTCGAAATTCGACCTATTTACAACACTAATCGCTACCTCCATTCGAGCTTCTGCGAAAATAAATTCAAATCGTAGAACTGAGAGGGTGAAAAAGTGACGTACAGAGATGGATTCGAACGCACATCAGGAAAGAAGAGAAAACCTCCCGGGAGATTTCACAAAAGGCCGACCCTTCTTCAGAATCCATCAGAACTTGTCGAGGGAAACAAAAAATATGACATGATCGACGGTTTCGACAGCGAAGGATTGACAGTGATAAGTTAGACCAGATTCTGGGAAAATAGGCGAAAGATAGGAACAGCCAGAACGGACACTGCCTTCTGCTTCCTTTCCTCTTCATTCATTCAGAATACAGGAACGCCAATCTAAGAGGGTCATGCTAAATAAATCACGACAAATCCCAATTCTGGTATCAGAGATCAGACCGCGCAGTTTGAGCTTCGATTTCCTAGAGCGAACATATTTCATGTGAATAATGAACAAATAACATGGGAAGCAATCTCACAGTCCCTAGGCTCTCATAAATTGACAGTAACAAGAGTAGGCAAGAGCCTGCCTATACATTTCTCCCACTCTACGTCATTCCATGTGATTGTATCCAATACAGAAAACCGTAGACACGAATTTATATCAACCGATCGATATAAAAATCATCATTTGCATGATATTTAGAATAAATACTCTAGAATACATTATACGGTAATCACGGAGAGAAAACAAGACAATAATCACACCGTATCATACCTAATCTACAATATAACTAGTATGGACAAGAGTCTTATGAGAGCCCCAACCCTATTCAATGTACTTCCCATTATGTCAGAGGGAATGGGAGCGGAAAGAATAGAGAGGGGAACAACAGTGAAAGGACTTCGAATTTCACAAATAAATAGATATCATTACAACACACAAATACGAGATACCCCATAATGTCTTCACTTCCCATGCTCTCTCGATTTCTCTGACGTACTAGAGAGCATGTGAACTGAAGAGAGCCAGTTCAAGTGAGCAAAACAACCTGACCACAATCACCCCTCAATTCAGGAATCGGGACTACGTCTTTTCCCCTCTTTTGTATGTATAAAAACCGTGGTAGAATACAAAAAGTGGTCATACGGTAACAAACTCGAGACACGAACCACTTCTTCTCTCTAAGGCAAAAAGCTGCGCGTCAATGGTTAATCAGATTTTGGCTTACTAACAGGGGGGGGGGGGGCAATAATAGAAATGAAATGAGTGAGAAAGAGAGGTAGGGGAGCAAAGATTCGCACAGTCACGATACGACTGAACGAGAAGGGGCAGTTATCAATAACCAGGGTATATTTCTAGAAGGGAGGGAACAAGATTAGAAAGGAGACTCGCAAAGGTCCGGAAGATCAAATATCCGGAAGGAAAGTGAGAGGGGAGATACCGTGTCGACACTTGTTTAGACGACAGTTCGCACCTCGAAGAATCGCTTGAGATACCACACCTGTAAATGAAGAATGATTGTTTTGTGCAGAAAGCATCGTTAGTTCAGTCATTGAATACTTGTGACAGGAATTAATAATCTTTCATATAATACTCATTGTGCGCACATGGTCAACATTTAAAATGCTTCCATGTAATTGAAAGCCGTGCGAAACTTTGAAACATGTCAAAGAACTCCATAACTCAATCTTGACTGCATATAATTACATTCAGTAATCGTGAGCGTAGTCATGCTTTCCAGTTACTGTATTTTGATCTACCGTAGCCTACCATATCCCTCACCCTACCGTACCTGTCCCATTGTCATGGAGATGAGGATGAATGCCTCGAAGACGGCCCAGAGGACGACGCGCGAGTTCGTGTTCTCGTTGACTGCAAAGAATTTAGCATTTGATATTGGAAGGAATAATACACATTGATATATCATTTCAATAATGGACGCAAAATTGGGCTCACATAGGCTGATTATCATCGATTCTACGAAATATGTAAAATACCGATCGCAATGATGTTGTTGGAAGACGTATAAAGGAGTAATCAAAACTAGTAGATATTACAACGATTTCAAAATCATGTGGAACCTAAACCTCAAAGGGCGCAATTGTTACAAACTTCATCATATTGTAGCCTAATCTAATCATAATAATAATACAAAATACAAATACAAGTAACTGACTGGATCGATGGGTTCGCTCCCTCACTTCCATGTAGTCCTGTTCGTGTTTCACCGACATCAACGCCGTCGACAACTCGCGAACCATCTCCTCCAGCTTCTGATTGTCGGCTGAAGCTCAAATAGATAAGTTCCGACCCAATTATGTTAGTAATATTTGATTATTCAGCAAGTGCATGTCCTCTGTGTGATGTCAACATTTCACAATTTCAATTCAGTGCGAGATTCGTCGATAAATCCTGACTAGAGATGGGCACTCTAGTTTCACCCATCAACTAACCAGAAGCCTGACTATCAGCTGCTCCGGGAGCATTCTCGTGAGGAGCAGTGACGTCGACGGTGAACATCACCGCCTTAGGAGTCATCGTCGACATCTGAGATTGACTAATTAGTAAAAACATTTAGTAAAACATTTAGTAAAACGTTAATTCAGTCCTTAATCAGCGATTTTTACCAAAAAATTATCGGCTCCGTAACTTTTTTTTAAATGAGAGTTTGACCTATGTGCGATACTCGAACTACAAATTTTAGTGTGGCGACGTTTCTTCACTAGTGGATTTCATGTTTGGCTGATTTAACATGAGAAGGTTATTACAATAGTGGTTTCCTTTTCCCTAAAGTACAGAAAATCCGATCGAAATATCACGACAATTTTTGCTTACTACGAATCGTGTTTGCGGTTCACTGTTAATTCAGCAGGAAGCGGTCTATTTCGATCGAAATATTATTGTTCCCGAACGAAATAAAAACAATCGATTCTGACCTGATTGCCGAAGCAGTAGGTGTAGATGCCGTCCATGGGTGCCTTGAACGCGTACTTTCCAGAGGATTCGCGCTCGCCGCGGTAGATCTCCTTGTTGTCCGGACCAACGATCTGAGTAAAAACTTAGTATGATACCTGATCAACCATACAGTAATAGTTATCGCAGGAATAGTGTGCAGAACTCTAAACACCACTCACGTGAGATTGCACCGTTTCACTTTCAGAGAAATTTTCGATTTGCATTTCAAGAGTAAACGAAAACATGGGTAAACTAGCAATTGAACAAACCTTGACGTCGATATCGAGAAATCCTCCCTCAGCGACTTCGAACATCAGACCGATGTTGGTTCCTAAACGAAATTTATTTATCGTAACCATAATAGTTTTGCATTTTATTCGAGAGGTTGCCTCCACATTATATTAATTTAGGGTTATATCATACACATATCCTGGATTTACACTACTGAGATCAGACAATGTTTGAAAGCTATAGGAAGAAGAAAGAGAAGCAATTTTGAGATGTTGACAAACAGGAACTAGGTTGAAAACAAGTTAGTTAATATGCATTCACCAGCGACGACTCTATCGAAGAAGCACTGTTCCTCATTGGCATCGATGTGGATGAAGTAGCCAGACGTGAGAGGCGCGATGGCCAGTAGAACGCCAAGAAGGAGCATCTCTGCAAAATTTCAAAGGTTACACAGCCGCAAACATGGAGCAAATATGGCCAAAGATTCAAATCGAGGATAGCATAAATGCAGAATTGTTCGCTCGAGACCTTAGGACAATTTAAACAACAAAAAATCAATAATACATACAAGAAATAGATCGATTCATCGAGACAACACAGATCCGAGCAAACGTGTAACTGTGGAGTACTGTAAGTCTGGGCGCTGGTAAACACAGTGATTTCTCATTTTTAATTTTCTATTAATTTTATACTTTCTTAATTGTTTTTATCTTTTTAAACATTTAGTGTTGTAGAAGATAGCGAGAAAACAAAAATTTATATATCTATATATGTGTAAATGACATATTAAAATATTGAACTTCCTGTGTTTACTAATTTTCGAAAAATTTGAATTAGTTGCGTTCGCGCGTTTTGGTTCAATTTTTGCTTGTTTATTGATTGTTTGTGTCCCGATTTTTATCCCTTCGATGCCCTTATAGGCGGCGGCTTAGACAACACATGTTTCTACCTGCTCTATGTCATGTTTACTCGCGTATTTTATCCATAAATTCGCTCATCCAAATCTATTTTCCTTTAGAAGCCATGAGCAAGACGCACCCTCCCGAGCTCAAGAAGTTCATGGACAAGGAGATGGAGCTCAAGCTCAACGGTAACAGACGAATCTCCGGCGTTCTCCGCGGATTCGACCCCTTCATGAACATGGTCATTGAGGTGAGCAGGCGTTATGATTTCTCACTTGCAAATATTTGTGCTTACTTCGCAAAGACAAACGTTTTATTGTCATCAAAGCCGAAAGAATTATTTCGATTTTGTTAAAATTTAGCTGTGTGTCGGACGTTGTCATGGAAACAAGCTCGATTTCTTGTAGGATGCCATCGAGATTCTGAAGACTGGCGAGCAGACCCGTCTCGGTATGGTCGTCATCCGCGGTAACTCGGTCGTCATCATGGAGCCGAAAGAAAGAATATGACCGACACTCACGTGACGCCTTCCTTTCATCCACCCCCTTTTTTATCGATCTCTGAGTCCTTCTGACCCGACCTGGTTGTAAGAAACGCCTTCCAGCAATTACTATTTATAATTTCTCGTTACGTTACATCACGTTCACATTTGTTGTTCGGACACGTTCATAAACGATTTACTTTCAGTTATCATGCGGTGACTTCGCTACAAATGAATTGGAAAGAGTGGGTTTACATTAGCAACTCTGAGCATCGGTTGAAGGATCAGATAGGCTTTAAAAATGGCATCTTCGATTTATTGGCTGGGAATAATATTTATACCACGTATGATTTTATTGGCATGTGTGTGATTTAGTGATAGAATTTTTATAAACATGGTTGGGGCGGGATTCAGCGGGCTAATTCCAGCAATTTTCTTCCTTCTTGCTATTGGATCTTTCTGAAAGATACAGAAAGAGCGCAATTGTAACATTGACTCATGATCAGGCACCTTCGGGAATATATTCGATCTGTCATTCTCTCCTGTTCGATGATATTTTTATTGATGATTTATTGTCAGTCACCGGGATATGTCATTGATACAACTGAATTCGAATGGGAAGGAGCTGGCTAGCGTCAAATTAATGGTTTGAGATCAGACGGACTTGGAAATGGACTAGTCAATCACGTTCGAATGGCGATAAAAAGCGTTTCGATCTAAAGGAAAACCCGATTGAGAGGATGATTAGAAGCTCTTGGGATGAACAAGTTGGCTATGGTATATAATTTTTCTCCTCTTGATCACGAGATAGAGGTCCAATGCTAATTATTGTGCGGTAACTCCTTGATTTCCACCATTTTGGTTCTGTAGAGTTGGAGGCAAGGAATCTCTTTGTGTTTCGGGAGGGAAATCGACCCATTTGTAGTTGAATAGCGCGCTCGGATCGCGAGTGAGCGATTTCTCGATTTCTGAATAAATCAGTTTGTAATATTTCCAAACTACGATAGCTTACTCGTCAGGGCGTACTGGAAGTCTATAATTGATTTAGCCGTCGATTTCCAGTCTCGATAGAATGCGATGTAGCATCCTCGATAGATGCCGTTGATCGTCTCGAGGAACGAATTATTCACGTTCGCGAGTCTGAATACGATAATTCTCGATCAGTGTTGTGTGCGAATAAGGAAACGGCGCCTATCGTAATTTCAACAAAACTTTGAAAAACTTTGACTGAATAGTAAACACCGGATAGTGCACACTGTAATTTAGGACCGTACCCATTGAGCTCTCCCGATCTCAGCTTGGTGACAATAATCGAGGTGAAGTTGAGCCCCACCACGGCGAAAGGAAAGTTCTGGAATGCGGTTGGTCAATCGATAATGTAGTCCTACCGTATACCTGCTGGGGGTCCTGGGACAACTGGAGTATCGTAGTCAGCTGATCATCGGGTAATCCCCATTCAGAGACGAGAAAGTGCAATTGTAACAGTCCCAGAATACCCACACCCCGGAGGTCCGTCGAGGGGTCAGTGCCTGAATAATCGACTTGCTTGGTACGGTTTCGATATTCGGTTTCTGTACCTTGAAACCCTACAGTCTGCCAGTGGGAACCGGTGCGAGGGCAGTGTGGCGTGAGACCCGGCGTGTCTGTGAATTGGTACGGTAGATGAGATTTGGGAAACGTCGCACTCACTGGTTGCTGCTGCAGCTGCTTTGCGGTAGAAGTCGCATAGCAGGTGCCAGTGTTCGATCGACGCTTCGGAGAAGGGCGCTGCAAGGGACACTGTGAGTACGAAATGCCATGAATTGCCTTCGATTTGTGAACCCTAAAAGCTCTCACGCACTCTTGAGCAATCTCGAGTGGTGGGAAATGAATAATAGATTTGAATTCGTTCGAAGGTGTCAAAAGGCTAAATGTAAGAATATCTCTTGGTCTTCGTTTATCACTCACTATTCCCCAGTGCGACGAGTAGTTCCCTCTGTTCCCTCAGTCGATCGCTCTTCACTGTCTCCACATCGTCACACGTCGGTCTACAAGCGGAGAAGATGCAGAATCTGTACGCCGATGCTAACCACAGTAAGTTGCGCTAACTACAGTGAATTCTCCTTCTGCTAACGACAGTAAGTATCGACTAACCTGCATACGCATCTCCTCAGGAAGAGCAGTCCACTGAATGGGTAGGACGAGTAAGCACCCGAGTCAGGACCCTTCGCTGCGAGAAGAATCTTCTTCGCATCGGCCTGAACAGAGACGTTCTTCTACTTCAGAATGATCTTCTGGCTGATTTTTAGTGCTCAATCTCTCATGCAACAACATTATGGGTAGAGATGGCGTGAAATTCTCGTCAGCTAGTGAATGCGGACAGATGTAAATATCCCATCAGAAAGAGCACAACGATGACGACACACCTTTGCGTTGTCATAGTTCATGTCGAAGATCCTTCTCCAGAGGTCATTCCGGAAGATTTCCTCGACGACGACATCATCTGAATCATTCGATCAGTTGACTTTCCGGAGTTTTCTCATCTTATCGCATTAGAGAAAGTATCTGTGATTTAATCTGATTGTTTTCAACGCAGACATGTGAGAATCCGTGGGTGTTCGTGGGAATAAGATGCATGATTCCAAGAGAGATCACTGACCATTGTGTGTCACTCCATTGGCCGCTCCTCCCATCTTGCTGCTCTCCTCTTCCTGATCTGATCGAGGAGGACCATCCTTGTACTTGAGCTCGATCTGAATGGTGTAACGATTAGGAAAGGTCGTCTGTCGAAATTCCGACAAGACTGATGCCAGTAATCGTCGCCACACCACACTCACGTCGCTCCACTCCTCAATGGCCTTTGCGTGTTCCTCCTCTCTGCTACGACCGTCGTCCTCCGCCATCCGGACCATTCACTGTAATTATCGATTAGTTGAGCGGAACGGAATAAAGGATGGAACGAGAAAATCGCGAAGTAAAAATGAGTAGGTGTGGACTCTCGTTCGCTTCCGTTTCACGGGACTTGGAGAGCACTAAAAGAGGTACACCTCCCTCTCTCTCCCGTCTCTCTCGGAGACTAGGTACTACTCAATTTTTAGTGACTCCCTCTTCTCCCTTCGCCACACCTTTCAACCCCCACTCAAATGCCTCCCCTTGCTTCCTTATGCATGGAAGGTGAGAGAAGTGCAGGAGAAATGGATGGGAGAACGGAGATACCGACAGGATTTATGGGCTGGGAATAGTAGAGTGAAACGAAAACGTTTATGAGTAGATGAGTCTAGGCGCAATGAGTACCAAGAATGAACTCATTTCGGAGAACTAGATACTTGGTCGAGGAGTGAGAAGGAGCTTGCAGTGAAGCGCCAGAGGCTATGGAAGAATAGAACCTTAGGCTTTATAATGGTAAGAAATTGGTAGATTTCAAGGAAGATAGATGAGTCTAGACACTGCAAATGGTGTTCAGAGCTCAATTGATGATTGGTCGGAAAGAGATTCACGGAAAATTGCAGAGGGCAGGATAGAAGAAAGAGCAACTGATTGCGATCTCTTGAAAGATTGAGTGAATGAATCTATCAAACAGTGGGGGAGGAATCGACACAACAAGAATCTGTTTGTGCAGGGAAGAGTAGGTCAAGAATGCGATGGGAATCGAATACGAACAGAAACAGAGAGTGTTTCAATATCATGACAGACAGTGAAGGCAAGGCTCGAATTCGACAACAGAGGATAGGTCAAAACACCCTCTTTTGATCAATGAATGAATGTTGACAACAGTCAGGTAGAAGGGAGTGAATAGAGGGAGGGATAGAGGGAGAAGGCAATAATTGGAGGAGTGGAGGGTGCGAAATGAGGGAGTGACGGGCAGACGGGCTCTTCCTGGTTAGCCATGCGTGGTAGGTCATTGTCGGTTACGGCAGATAATTATCGATTACTCATATAATATAATAATAAAAATAAAAGATAATAATCGATCAGAAATGGAACATTTCAAGGTCTACAAATAGCTGACTCAGCTACGAAAATGGAACCTTTAGAAAGGTGAGCGATGTTTCACAACGAATTGAAGTGGCGAGAAAAGGATTGCGAATCTTTTTGGACGAGAAAAGAGACGGAACATCATAAAAAGTGAGTAAAGAATAGTCGGTCGACTATATTCCCTCTCCTCTTTTCCCTCCCTCTCTCCCAACTTCTCTCTCCCTCGTGAAGTTACTATGGCGACTGGTGCTCTGAATCTGAGATTTGACGAGAAAACTTCCGGTGATTAGCAGCTGCGACCGTATCGATCGATGGAAGTGGACAAGGAAATCAGAAGTTACACGACAGAATGGAGAATGACTCAGTCGACTGCGGCAGCTGAGACAATAAAAGGGGCCAGAAGCGGAAACAGAGATGGAGAGGGCAGAGCACTCTCTCCATTGTACACGATCTCTCTTCAACTCTGATCGACGAGAGAGTGGGGAAGTGGAGAGAGCAGTTGACTTGTCGACCCATTGTGCCTTCGATGGAATGGCCTGCACACTACTCTCATCCTGCAGTCTCTGGTCGGTGAGAGAAGGCGAGTGAGTGGGGAGAAAGAAGAGAGCACAGAGCGGGAAAAGAGTGGAGATCCCTCGAGGGACGGAGCCCCTCGGGCATGAGAAATGAGCGTGAAATGGAAGGCATGAATTATGAGGGCGCGAGATGAACTGTCAGAGTGAGACGGAGATGGAGTGAAACGGAGGAAATTGAAAATTTATATGCACTGTTCTAATTCGAGCTTATTGAATTTAGTAATGAAAGCATTAATTACCCTTGAATTAAACGATAGTATAATTATTCAATTGAAAATGAAAAGTCAATAGTTCATAGATAATGTAATCACAAATCTGCTTCGGTTGAAATACTTTGGCATTCCGAACTCGGAATTACGTGAATTCGCGTAGCAGTTTATTATTATTCTTAAATTTTCTAAACTCGTTATTTTTGTTTGTAGGCTATATATTGTTTATATTTTGATTGCTTCGATGGATCTCGTGGTGTTAGAATGCGTTGGTATGGAAATACACGACCCAAATATTCATTCTCCAGCCAAGATCAGTCACTTCCGTATGGAAGTACTCGATTCCGCTGAGTCTCTCCATTGGCTCTCGCTGTTCTTCGACTATTGCGTCGCCAATCGACCCTTCATCCTTCCCTCAACGTCGACTGAATCGTGGAGAGCTCGTGCCGAGTGGGTCACTGAGGATGGACGACCGAATGAGGAGAAATTGCTCAAGAACTTCGGTAAGCTCATTCATTCTCTATTGAAAATGTTAATCGAGAGGAAAATGATTAATCGAGAGGAAAATGATGCTAGAGAAGGCTGCAAATTCCTGGTTAAGATTTTATTTTTTTATTCAAAAAATCTTGCCTGTCAAAAATAATTATTCATTTCCAGGTTCCCTCTCTGCTCCTGTGATGATCGAGGGTGAAAGCGAGCCGACCACAATGAGATTGGCTGACTACATCGAGTACGTGAGAGGAGAGAGAGACGGAGGGCTAAGATATCTCAAGGATTGGCACTTCCAGGAGAGGTTTGTTAGACCTTTTATCCAATTGTTATTATTTTTTAATCCGTGTGTGTTGTCGTGCTACTGACATAACCAAAGCTAACTTTACCGTAGATACTCATTTATCGATACCGTACTTTTATTATTCAGTGCGGGATGCGCTCACTACAGCCCCCCTGCATGTCTCGTTCCGGATTGGGTGAATCGTGAGGAACGGACGAGTACGGTAGCTTCGCCCTTCGACGGATCTGATTATCGATTTGTCTACTATGGAGTGAAGGGAACCTGGTGAGACAGATTGATTTGTTACTTCGATATATTAGAACATTCGTATTCTTGTCGTGTCTCTATTCTCCAATCACTTACCGTAACCCTCATTTCCTCTCAGGACACCCTTCCACTCGGACGTTCTCTCCTCTCACTCGTGGTCTGCTAATATCTGCGGGCGCAAGTTGTGGTACTTCATCCCGAGAGGAGAAGAGAAACGATTCTTCGAGAATGGTGAGAGATTTTTTATTCGACAAAAATCAAGGAACAATCATCAAATTTGTGCCCGAACCATAGTAAACTGGCTGATGAGAAACTAACTTGTGCATTTTAAACTTTTATTTTAACATAATGTAAATGTCCTTGCAGGCAATCTAATCGTGGATCTGCGCGACCGACCGAAGGAATTCGAGGAGGCAGGAGGATTCACGTTGTATCAGGTATGGATAATGAAAGAGCTATGATTGGGTCATGGAAGTATTTTTGATGCACCAGGAACTTATAGAAAGTCCGTATTAGCCGTTATGTTCATCGAATCGGTGTTTTCGAAAAAAGTAAATAGTTTATCAGTCATATCAGTTAACAATTAACATTCGTCTTCGTCAGCCAATTGAATGGTTACATCTGCAGTGTTGTCAGACGCAACTTTACGGCATGCAGAGAAGATCAGGGTCTTAATTCGATTTTACATGATATTGAGACTTTTCTGAACTTACATTCTTATCAGTGAAGAACTTGCGACGGAAGTAGGCGTACCACTGCTTGAAGACATTGATTCCGTGATCTTTCTGAATATCGTTAGGTCATATTCGTTTCTGGTCGGGTTTTCACCTTGCAATAGGAAGTGAACTTAATGTATGGTTCGAAGAACCAGCAGTCCTCCCTCGCATCTCTGATCTCGATGGTTTTACCATCTTTGACTGTATAGTCACGGGCCATGATCCGCTTGTCTCCTCCGACTAAATTGGCGAATGGATGGAGAAGGAGAAATAACCACTCACAGAGGAAGAAGTTGTCGTCCCAGAGGTTCACCACCACAGGGCCTTTGTAATACTCACTTCCACAAAGAAGACGAACCTAGATGGATAACGATGAATGGCAGGGGATATCATGTACTTACTCTTGCATTGAAACAATCTGAAGTTACTACAGGAAGAAGAAGAAGGAGGGGGAACAGGACGAGCATCTTGAATGAATAATCTTTTCCTCGATCTCATGCTTATAAAGTGTTGAAGATACCCAAACACTTAGTCAGCATTTTTTTATCCTTGCAATCTAAATTCCGCGAGTCAGGGTTAAACTAAGAGTGCCGAGGATGTCAGACAATTGAATTTATGCATGAATTTCTGGCTCTGATAATGAGACAGATCTAATTGGTTTGATGGATGCGTGCGCGTTGGTAAAAGAACATGAAGCAAGCATATTGCTGAGAGTATGATGAATCGCGGAAACTTCATAAAGATCAGAATCAGAAAATTAAATTTACCATCACCCATCACTCGGTAATCTCTCATTCCAGGAGGCGGGCGAGATCGTCTTCGTTCCATCCAATTGGCATCATCAAGTGCACAATCTGGTGAGTGATCTACCCTAGGGGTTGTCATCTGATGATGATAGAGTATCAGAGGAACACTGCGATACTTTGTCACATTCAGGAAGATACGATCTCCATCAATCACAATTCGATCAACGCTTCGAACATTCGATTGGTGGCCGATTTCCTTCTCGCTCGAAGAGAAGATGTGAGGAGGGAGATCGAGGATGTGAGAGGAATCTTCACGGAGGAAGAATGGAACGAGCAGGAGAGGGTACGGTAGAGAAGGAAAAGGAAGGGTCGAGAAATGAAAGCGATGGCGAACAACTGTGTTGATTTCTATCTTCACCACTTGCTGTTTAGAGTGGTACTTTAGACGGGACAATCATTGATTATCTTCCTGTTTAATCGGATCATTCAATTGATTTCGGATCGTTAACTGTCTTCTTTCAGTTGCTGCTCAAAGCGGACGCTCGTCTCGATGTGCAGGGACTGCTGAGGTTGTGCAGGTGAGGAAAATGAAAGAAAGTTATATTGACTCGCTTCACGATCTGTTCAACTGGCTCTGATCTCGGAATATTCAAACAATGAAGAGTGTTGTAGTTCTATAATTCCAGACTGGTCATTGATTCGAGAGTGAGCCGAGGCAGGGACTGCTATGTGTGCTGGAGGCATCTGGATGTGGAAGAGTGCAGAATGGGGTGAGATATTACGCGACGCGGGAAAACGGGGCCGGTCAATTGTTTCACAGATCATCCATGAGACGTTTCTATTCGAACAAAATCTAATTCAAGGAAGATTTGTATAAATATTAGATACTTCAATACGTAGATTCACAATGCATATTAATTTCTATGTCTGATCCTTTTCTACAGTTCCTGCCGCCCTCTTCCGTGTGCTTGCACATCATCGACGTGCGCCGAGTGCGAGCGTGTGCTCGAGGAATACGAGCTTACGGTAGCAGCAATCACCGTCCATCGGATTGTGAAGTGAGTTTATTCATGGCAATAATAAATAATAAATGATGACAATAATCACACTATGAAATCATTCCCGTTGCATTTTGTACACGTAGACGTCCGTTTCCTTATCATAGAGCAGTTTGTTGACTCGAAACCCGCGAGCAGCCAGATTACGGTAGAATTTACGGTCCTGAACAGAATGATTAAACGGGAAATTAGGTACAATAGCACCTTAGGATACCGTATCCGACTGGCGAAGTAGATTACGGTATCGGGCGAGGCGAGAGTCTCGATTGTGTGGATAAGCGGCTCGAAGGCTTCTTCTGAAATTATTAACGAATTTTCGGTTTAAAGGTTGAACCTGCATTCCAAATGGCCCCGAAAGGAATAGGCAGTATTGGTGATAATGGGGAAAGTTCCAAAATAAACTAATGCTCGCCTTTGTAGACAAGATCGGCTCCGAGAATGACGTCGAAGTGAGTGGAAGAGATGGAAGAAGAAGAGGGATCGGCCCAATCGAGGACAAGTGTCTGGGTGAGGAGAGGATTCATGATGAGTATGGATGACATGTGTACTGAATACGTATCTAGCACACCATACTCTTCCTATCCTATCTATCGCATACCTCAACGTTTGCCTGATTAGCCTCCACATTTCGTTGCAGGAGTGGCAATCCAAGAGGCTGCTCGCTAGCGACGATTCGAGAGGGAGAAGAGAGGAGGGAGAGGGCGATCGAAGGAAGACCCAAACCCGCGCCCAATTCGAGAATCGTCTAAAATAGGAAATAATTACGGTAGTGCATAGTGCTGTAGCAGATTATCGATTAGTAGAGTTACCTTCCCGTTGAGATCCACCGCTGATTCAGGCTTGAGTAGGAAGTCGACTAGGACCGTAGCCTATAATTTGTTGTGTTATCGTTGTTGTTTGCGTTGATTGTTATGCCGTCTGTTGTCGATAGAGCTACCGTACTCACCGAATCCCACAGTACTCCCGCGACGCCGTACTCGTCCCAGCTCTGCTCAAGGATTACAGTGGCTTTCGGGTCGACACCCACCGTGACCCGACGGGTGGTCTCGCGGAATCGAGCGAGCGGCGCCGTGTCCGTAGAATAGAGCACGAGGGCGGAAGAGGGTACGGTAGCCATCGAGTTATCGATCGATAGGATAATCAGGGCGATTGTTGAGAGATCCATGACATTGCTGAATAAACGTGTTTAATGAAGACGAAGGACTAGTGAAATCAAGAGAAAAGCGTTTCGAAACGCGATTAGTATCTAACGGCACACAAACACACGATAATAAATTAAAAATAAATTATAAATTTAAAGATGCGACCTGCAACGGCGCTCGACGACTCGCAACTAGAAGGTGAGGAAAGTTTGAGAATTGTTCATTACAGTTTGTTTACTTAGTGCATCGGTGGAGCGCCCGAAGTTTCACGCGTCAGATCTTTGAAATGTAGTTGGTGATTATTTCAAAAATAAATCTTGCCTTCAAATAAAAGTGCATTTCTGACTGGAATTAAATAAGCTCTACGCTCGCACGAATTAAAACGTTAAAAATTTCTTGGATTTTTGAAATCTCCCTGTTGGAGCTTATCCTAAACTATGATGATTACAGTTCTCTGGAGCGCGATTGCGTGCGGGCGACGATTACCGGCCGACTGCTTGATCGATTTGAAGATGGCGGCTACCGTATCCTCGCTGATGGCGAGTGCTCACAAGAGTGGACGAGTGGACGGTGTTGAGAAGAGCAGGGAGATCAGCAACGAGGTACTATTGAGTCGTATTGGTTACAGTGTCTTATTGTTAGGAAGAACATGTAGATTCATTATATTGATATATTTATCAGTCTGATAATAAACAAGTGTTTAAAAAATGCCTCCACGTCCGTTTTTCTAACCCGTTTATCATAGATGTTTTCAGTTGCGCACTCGATTGCTGTCTTTCGTCAACGAGAAGTTGAAAGAGACGAAGAAGGAAGTGGAGAAGCCAGAGGGAAAGGTACGATAGTGGGTGGTTACCGACATATGATTTTTTTTACTTTTTTTCAAAACAGTCTGCAACTATGCTTGTGCTGCTACGTGGATCTCGAACATGTTATCATTGAATCGATACTCCTCAGGTTACGGTAATCGTTGGGAACGAGCACGTGAAACGATCGCTGCACGTGATGACGGAGATTATACTAGACGGAGAGAGGATCGAGGCGAATCTCAAGGACTTCGGCAGGTCAGATTATGGTTTATATTGTATTGTGTTTTGGCAGAGATGCTTTATGCTTTATATGGAACAGGTGACCTGAACGGAATTGAGTGTTTTTTTCTCGTAAAAACTAATTCTTTAATTTTCAGACTCCGTTACGAATTGGCTCGAGCACTGAAGGCGAGCGACGAATACAACATGTGATTTGTGAGTTTCATATTTGTACATTTTTGTGGTCCTCGGTTTGAGATATTATATTGATTGTAATACATAGTATTGTGGTTTGGTTAACGTTTTCATAAGATAAATTTTTATTATAATCCGATTGTATGATCTGTAGAACCTCGCAAAAATATGATATACGAAGAGATTCAAGATGGCAGCGGGCTATTCATGCATTATTGGGAGGGGGGGGGGGCTCATATTGTGTTATCCTATCCTTTGCTTCTCTTATGTAATCGATTCGCACGAGCGTGCTGCTCCATAGCTAGCAGACAACAAATGCGAGTGCAATGGGGAGGGAAAAGAGAAGTGAGGGAAGCAGAGTAGCCAATGGTAAACAACATCGCGCGCTCGCTACTGGGCAGTCGCAATTCTTGCTATTCTCGTCTGAGTTGTCCGTGTGTTTTCACATTGTTTTGTTAATTCCCCTCAATTTGTTTTTTTTGCTCTTTCGATATGCATTTCAATGTGAAGCTATAGCTCTAATGTTCCTCTTGTTATATTCAGCTTTTCGCCATGTTTCAATCCCTGAAGAAGCGAATGGTTTCGAATCGATTGAAGGTACTTTTTTATTTGTTTCGCGAAAAATTACACAATCACAATCAGAAATCTGACGACGTCGATATACCGAAGGAAGAAGACTCAAATGAGAAGGATTATGAGCAGGTTGAGTGTTTCTCTTTTAAAAATTCACGACCTTTAGTTCAGGCAGCGACAGTTCTCCCAGATGATTTGCTCCTTATGATATTCAATAAATTGTCAACGGAGGAACGAGTTCCGTTGGGCACAACGTGCAAGAGATTCAGAGAACTTGATTTTGAATTGGGAAAAAAGACGTTCGACTCCATTTTCGTAAATTGGGTCAGCTTTATTCGTCACTATCTAGTTTGAGGGCTTTTAACAGTAATTAAGTTTACAGCAGAAGCATTGTCATCACTTTACCGGAAGGGTAGGACATATAGACTATAATATCTTCGGAGGAAAAATTGACAACAAAACGTATCCTCCACTTCAACCTACTCGTCACAACTTGCGGTTTCTGAGGAATGCAAAAGCAACAACTCTGTATTTAGCGGTATGAAGTTGGGTAGAACCAGTAAATAATATATTATATAGTTTGCATGCAAACTGGACAAATCCGAGGCTGCACTAATCTCAAGCATTCTCAGGAGTGTGACATTCAAGAAATTATCAGTATTCTTTGAAGCCGTTAATGACTACGACATTGAGTGAGTGGAATATCGAAATCAATTTTATTTCAAGAGAGATGCGCAGTGTCGTTCCCAACCTCTTCAAAGGACGTGACCTCGAGCAATCAAAGATTACCTTGTGTTGGAAAAACTCAGTTCATCATGATGGAAAGCGCGCGAGAAATTTGTTGATGCAGCTTCCCAAAGTGGACCAACTTCAGATCGAGTTTGAGTACAGTGCCAATAAGATAAAACGTTATCTTTGCGATAAATTTCGTCTCTTCAACGAGGTTGGTTTTGCATAGCTGTCACACGATTCTGTGTTATTCACTGACAGTTCGCAACCGCGGAGGGCGAATTTGTCCTGGACGATGAGTCTCTTCTGCACATTACTGCAAATACAAATCGAGCAGTTATTGTAGGCAAGGGAAAGTGTAGTGCACAGGGAATACTCAAAGCTTTTGAGGTGAGCTAATATAGTACTTGGTCATGACAAAACAATATAGTCTTGCAACTAAACTCATGGATCTAATTGACATTTTACTTATTCAGATTGTTCGACACTCACCGCTCAATAAGAAACTAGTTTTCTTCTTTGCTCCAAGAACGGCAGTCGATGAACTTACATCCACACCCAATTTAGGCTTCGAAACTTTCGACTGGAATCACGATCTCTTCGACCCCTCTAATAGATCTCTTTTAGCGTTTAGTGAGAAATCTGGCGCATTTTACACAGTTTCGATGGGTAAAGTAGACGAAAATGGACGTATGATTAGTTGGAATAGGTCTGAATAGGTTTAATTAGATACTTCATGTACTTTTGCATACAAGTTTATTTATTTCACACTTTCTGGTTTTTTACAGTAGTGAACACTTTGATGTTTTCCTGATCGATCGCCATAGTACTTGCTGGCTTGAAACTTTGAGTTGCGAGAATCGGCATGGTTTCTGCGAATCTTTCATTCAATAAAATCTTTTGACAAATGAACCTGAGATCAGCCGTCGATGAATGCCCGAATCGATCATCTTTTAGCTGAATTCCTGAAATGGGAACTTCTTCGTTTCATGTGGCCAATAACTGCTCATTCAATTATTAGTGAGCTTACCGCAGGATCCAAACATCCCTACAATTTGCTCCCAGAAAATTCTTCGATATTCGCTTGAACGAGCGAAACAGACGTAGTAAGTGGAAGAATATACCGCCAGAGCTGAGAAAATCTACAATTTATGCACTTGATCTTCTTTCAACTTCCTAATCTGCTTAGGGCCGGATCGAAGGAAAGAGACAAGTATAGACCATGTATGCTTGTGCCTTTTCCATTGATTCCCTCGAATACCCAGAGAAGTCGAGATAGTTCATGAGAGATATGAAGATCAATCTGAAATGCATACAGTTTCGTCCCTTGTACCTAGAATGATGACTTACCTTTCACAAACGAAAACGATAATTATAATTGATAGGCTCTTCATTGCCTTCCGCTCAATGTCCCCGGAGCTGAACTGCATTTATCTCTCGTTTGATTCATTTCATGTGACGAACACTTGCACTCATCGTTCGATACTTGTGGTAAATAATCGCGAATGCAGAGACATAGGAAACAATCGTTATTGCGGTGAAAAGGAGTCCGATCACGTGCCGGAAAAGAAATTCTTGCCATTATAAATTACGCATAATTCCCAGCTTACCATATTCTCTTCACTTCGAACGGAAGACTTGACGGCGGATTGCACAATTTAATTACCGTGTTGGTGGCGTAGAAAATGCTGATGGGGGATAATATTGTTATTTTCATTGAAAATGGGTGCGGAACTTTGCAATAACGCACTACACAATTATGACACATGTTGGCAAATTAATGAAGACCGCACCCTAATGATACAGCAGCAATTCCATAGATGATTCCCGGAATGATGAGTAGGGCTAGATAAGTTCTGGTTCGCAGCATTCTATGTCTGATTGTGATGAGCTTCAGAAACTATTCTAGAATCAATTTTCACTTTAGCGGAGCCGCGATAGAGAAGAGCATGTCCGTCGATATTGCAGCCATAAGGGAAACTTGCATGCAATACGTGAAGATGTAGGGAGATAGGAAGTAGAAACAACTATTTCTGGAATTGATAAACAACGTCAACTGATAGGCTAGGATGCCATCACTCACTTTCTAATCGGTATTCCGGAAATATTAAGTTCAAGTAAAGCGAGTTCATAGAGTAGACAAACCGTGTGCGCGGTGACTAGCATAGTGAGAAGAATTCATGAAATAAGTAAGTTTTCAACAAAAAGTAAGCAAACAGAACCTACTCACCGTATTTCGACCTTAACGACTTTAATCGATAATGGGCATAGATCACATTGAGATTCCCGAAGAGCCCAAAAATGTTGAACACGACCACACCGGTCCAGATAATGTGACGATCGGTATCCGTGACGGGCATTTTCAAACGAAAATTTATAAACAAGTATTTATTTAGAAGTCGATAAGGTTAGATAGTTGGGGAATAACACGCGTGTCGCCTAAGAATCGAGTAAAATCAGGGGGTGGTTGGCACAATATTTACCCCCTATGTTTTTATGCATTTTTCGATAGTTCATAGGGTCCCTCACAAGATAGCGTCGAGCTTTGTTCAATATTTTCAATTTTAGAGGCATGAGACGTCATCAAACTTTGTGGGAGGCCAGAATTTGACAACTTTGGAGAACTGTAACTTATTTGTGAGAGGTTTTGGTGCTTCATCGTCAACTGATGAAATGATCCAAACATGCCGAAGAACAATCGTACGTCGTTGGGCTGTCGAAATTCGCATTTGAATTTATGCAAATTGAATAAAACGATTCATTCAAACCACAATTCCGAGCCCAGAAAACGGAAAGTGCCATTAGATAGAGCTCGGGAAGACGAATCGAATGATATGCTGGTCATTTCTACATCTATGTGCGTTCATGAGATAAGGTGGTTTAGAGATTCCTTTTCAGCACTTATTCTGTGATTTCAAACGAAAATCAGCTAATTTCCTTTGTCTTCCCTGTTATTCGTCGTCATTCCTAGCTCAGTCGCGCGGTGTGAGAGGCAAGGAATCGAGAAATGAGAGGGGAAAATGAGAAATCACAGGGCTAAATGTGGAAAATTTTAAAATTAACCTATCTCATGAACGCACATAGATGTAGAAATGACCAGCATATCATTCGATTCGTCTTGCCGAGCTTTATCTAATGGCACTTTCCGTTTTCTGGGCTCGGAATTGTGGTTTGAATGAATCGTTTTATTCAATTTGCATAAATGCAAATGCGAATTTCGACAGCCCAACGACGTACGATTGTTCTTCGGCATGTTTGGATCATTTCATCAGTTGACGATGAAGCACCAAAACCTCTCACAAATAAGTTACAGTTCTCCAAAGATGTCAAATTCTGGCCTCCCATAAAGTTTGATGACGTCTCATGCCTCTAAAATTGAAAATATGGAACAAAGCTCGACGCTATCTTGTGAGGGACCCTATAGACTATCGATAACTGTTGTTAGCTCATTTGGACATTTTTTAATGTGCCAGCGTTTATTCAATTCTTAGGCGACATGCGTGATAATATGATTTCCTCCGATTCAACCGTTGAGTAATCGACGTAATGAGAACACTGATGTTATCTCGATAATTTGGATGACATTTTGAACACAACTCATCAACGCCCATTTGCACTAATTCTGCATGTTTTGTGCATAGATCATTGACGGCAATGAAGGAGGAGAGACAGAAAAGATAAATTATTGTTGCCTCAAAACGTAAAAATTTGTTTTTTGTAAAAAAAAAAGTAGTTATCGTTAGTATCGACAAACTCGTGGCACATTTTTCAAATGATAAGGAGAAAATAGTTTGTATTCACAGTTGAAAGATTGTATTCACAGTTTAGAACAACTTAGCTGTTCTCTTGATTTTTTCGTCTGAGATTTCGCGCGGATTCTGCTAATTTTTCTATAATGATACGTTGATTTTGAAACATCCTTAAGTGTGCGAGCCTGGACGCTTCCATGGACGATTTTCTAAACCGCTCTTCGTTCAGTCGCACTCCTAAACTCCTTTTGCAAAAAATGCGATTTTGTTGCATACCACAATGGCTAAATAATCCAACAATCTGACTACAAAATATGCTTCGATACTCGCTCGAACGAGCGAAACACACGTAGAAAGTAGACGAGTAAACAGTTAGTGCAGAGAAAACCTGGGAAATGTGTTATCTGCATCTGATTTCAATTAGCTTGTGCTCGCTCGAGTACGTCTTTCGAGTAACCAGCTAAATCGAGAATGTTGATCAGGAAAATGAAAATAAGCCTGTAAATTGTTCATTAGCAATTTATCAATGCAGCAGATCAACAAACCTTTCAAAAATGAAAACGCCTATGAGAATGGAAAGACTCTTCATAGCTTTACGTTCGATATATCGATTATCGTATTGAGATTCCGATATCTATCCCGTTTATGTGCATGTTACACCTTTCATTTTTTTGAACTTACACAGTGTTTTAAATACCTGATGCAAATAATTACGAAGGATGCGGTATAGGCGAGTCCCGTTGTTCCACTGAAAACGAGTCCGATGAGATACCTGAAAATATTTTGATTTTACAAAAGTACTTTTCTACTCACCACACTTTCCGTCCTGCGAATGGAAGACTGGACGGGGGTTGGCACAATTTGATCTCTTCATCGTCAACATAGAACACTCTGAAAATGTATTGTGTATTCCATCTATGTCTTATGCACCCCAAAGTGATGACTGTAAATCCATAGATGAAACCAGGAGCAATGAGCGTTGCCAGATAGGCTTTCGTTGGCAGTGCCCGATGTCTGAGAAACTCTTTGGAATGAATTCAACTGCTGCACTTATCCATACCGAAATGGAGCAGCAATCGATAACAGCATGTCAGTCGATATTGCAGCCATTAAATCCATCTGGACACAGAATGTGAAAATGTACGGAGAAAGAACGTAAAAGCAGGCACGCCTAGTATTCGGTAAAGAGTAACGATTGACAAATAAATAATTTTCAATAACCGAATAAGTGGCAATCCGGAAACGTCATAAATGAGTGCTGCCAGTTCGTACAGCAAACAGATCGTGTGGGAAATAACAAGGAAAGAAAGAAGAGTCCCTGAATGCTAACGGAAAATCGGGATTAGACAAACACACTCACCGTACTTAGTTCTTAGCGCCTTTAACCGGTAATGGGCGTAGATCACATTTATATTCCCGAAAAGACCGACGATGTTAAAAACAACAACTCCGATAAAGATTACTTTACGATCAGTCTCAGTGATGGCCATCTTTCGATCAAGTTATCGAAGGAAACACTGAGTACAAACGCGACAATACTCTGCGAGACACTGAATTAAGGAATTCTGGATTTCTCATGTGCACAATTTGCTGGTAATTGGACATGGCAGTACTAGATAGTTAGAATAGAGACCCGTGGAAATGCACAGATATTATCGCAAAGTAAGAATGGAAAACAGACGATCGGAGTGCGCACACGAAACATCATAACAAGGAAGAGTGCAACGAGGGGAAAGTTTGCTTTTGAGATGATGACTGATTGACTTGCTGACTGAGCAACAGTGGAAACAGTAGGATTTACATGCTTATCGGAGTTGCGACTCATTTCGGTGTTATCTCCATACGACGAATTTGAGTTGAACTTTGCACGTCGACTACTCTTTGTTCCTGAAATCAAATTATTTGAAACAGAAAAAATAAGTCACTCAAGAAGTGAAGATCACTCCAGCTCAGATTATGTGGCGATCAGCTGAAGAGACGGCCATCACTTACAGGGGTAAACAGAAATTAATTGGCGATGAATTGAGTGATGAGCAGAGATGAGCGCCCTCTTTCTCTGCAACCATCTCTCATTCCCTCAAGATCTTATCGGTCAAAATTGGCAGACGAAGGAAACACACATCAATGATGACCAGTCTGCTCAATTCGTTGTTTTTTCGCAATATGTATTTGAAATCGATCACTCCAAGAGTCTCATGTTTCGATGACTCATAGACATAAACTCGACGACTTTTCGACACCTTGACTGATGCAGCGAAATAATTTATTTCTTGTTATTTTAGTTGAGATCAAAGAAAAACAAGCTCTAGCGTACACATTTCGAATTAAGCTAGCGTAGGGCAATGCTAATCACAATTTCGAAGCACTAGGATGTCCTCCGGAAAGACTGCCGTAGGATTCGTTTGGCTGGAACTTGGAATGATGAACGTGTTTCCTGAAGAAGATAATTTAATTTACTAATTTGTAAAAACCGACCTCAAATCGTCAGTTGAAGAATGCCCAAAACGATCCTCTTGGAGTTTGATTCCTGAAAACATAATTATACTTTTGGGGATTAAAGCTTAAAATATTAACTAAGATTCTAAACAAACTCACCGAAACAACCGATCATTCCCACTATTTGTCTCCAGAAGATGCGTCGATATTCGCTAGACCGAGCGAAACAAACGTAGTAAGTAGAAGAATATACAGTTAGAGCGGAGAAGACCTGACAAATGTAATATTGAAAGACTAAAACTCACGTGCCTAGCATTCATGGGCTTCAAGAAATGTAGGTTACTCACCATGTATGCTTGTGCCTTTTCGAGAACATCCCTTGAGTGTCCGGCAAAATCAAGGTAGTTTATCAAAAAGACGAAAAACAACCTGAAAAATGCTACATAGATCATGCGACTGGAATGGTATCATTTCTTACCGCTCAAAAATGAAGACGACAATGAGGATTGAGAGACTTTTCAAGGCTTTACGTTCTATACTCTTGTTGTCAGAATGCAGTTTCGCAATCTCAAATGTAAAAATGAAGATAAGTAGTTATGAATTAATGCAATAGCAAGCATAACCTATGCCTTAAAGACTCACGATATTGTTTTTATACTTTCGGTAGAGAATAACATACGCTCCGAGGTAGGAAATGACAGTTACCACGGTGAATACAAGTCCGGCGAGGTGCCTGAACGATATTGATAGAGAAATATAATATTTATTCAATAAAGAATAAGATACATTGCTCGACTTACCACATTTTCATTACTTTGAACGGAAGACTGGTTGGAAGGTTGCACAACTGGAGTTCTCTTTCGTTCGTGTAGAGTATGCTGTAAAAGTCTTGTTTGATCATCAATATTTCAGATGAATGATGTCCATTCTGAGATCGTACGTGTCAATAAGAATGTTCAACCGAAGACTAAGAAGTAACTTGACCATCCAAACAACAATCGAACACGCGCAATATGAACAACAATCGAATAAACGAACCCTGTGATCAGAACTGAAACTCCATAAATGATTCCCGGAATGACGAGAATCGTTAGATAAGTTCTCATCCGAAGCATTCGATGTCTGAAGAGAATGAGTTTGCGCTATGTGCCAATCGAGGTATACAGGCACTAGCTCCGCTATTTCGCAATACCGTCTCTGACATATCAGTTGTCTCTCGCCTACTTCCGGTTCTTATCTGACCTAGCACCGTTATACAGATATCGGGAAATTTTTTTCGTGAAGGTCAATTTAAAAATGGGACTTACTGTAGAGGAAATGCTA
Organism: Pristionchus maxplancki; assembly: GCA_900490775.1. Lineage (NCBI taxonomy): Eukaryota > Metazoa > Nematoda > Chromadorea > Rhabditida > Neodiplogasteridae > Pristionchus > Pristionchus maxplancki. The sequence continues at coordinate 416,970 of LS570137.1, read as the reverse complement.
TTGAGATTAGCATGTCAGTCGAAATTGCAGCCATCAATGCAACTTGCAAGCAAAACGTGAAAATGTAGGGACTGAGGATGTAGAAGCAAGTACGTCTGAACGTATATTTATCATAAGCTCAATTATAGTAAAGGTACCGTATAATGGGAGTTCCGAATACATCATAGGCTAATCCCACCAATTCGTAGAGTAGGCAAATGGTGTGGGAAGTAACTAGCATCGCTAGGAGAATACCTATAAACTACGGCATTGAGATAACCAGTGGTCGAAAAGTCATGTCAATTGAAAATCTTCTTCCGGAAAAGGTGCCCGATAATAGTGTTGTTTGATAGAACTAAATGAGCTCTTTTCAATGGTGTATCTCATTTGTTGTGAAAACGCGTCGTTTTCGAGATCGGGCACTATGCACTCCGACGTAAAGTCCACTATTTGACCTTTCGGCAGGCATATCTTAAAATCGACACTATTTACGAATGAATGAGTATCACCGTTGAAATAAGCGCACTGAGTTCTATAAGCCGACACTATGAGCGACGTGGTTCTCGCAAATTTTCTCATGTCGGTTTTGATATACTTTTCGATCACTGGAGATAACCACGAAGACAGACAATTACTAATATTCGTACCGTATTTCGTTCTAAGTTTCGACAATCGATAATGTGCATATATGACATTCAGATTTCCAAAAAGTCCGACGACATTGAAAAATACGATTCCAGTATAAATAATCTGGCGATCCAACTCGGTTATAGGCATTCAACAACGTCTCCTGAAACGTAAAGTAAACAGAACTGCAAACGATCATGAAAATTATGGAATGAGAACACGCGAATGGGTTGAGAGGAGGAAGAAGAAATAAAAGGGATGGGAAGTGTGTTCGTCTGCTCACCAACAATCACATGTTCCTTCTTCCCATGAGAGGGTGCGTCGATGTTATCGGATGTTCGCCCACCAATTTGAACACAAATCGCTGACGACACGCGTACTCGACCCTTCCTTTCCGTCTCGTGCACTGCCAAATTCGACCTACTTGGGGACAAACGATTGCACATCTTCACGTGGACCACTAATGCGCTCCTTTCCCACATGTACTATTCAAAATGGCGTGGAGACCATCGGAAGACTGCTCTCAAAGGTCGAAGAAAATCATGGAAGACAAACTATTTATTTTTACGATGAGATCACATGCTGGGCAACATTGCGACAGAAGATCGATATCGTAAAGCTACTGTATCATTCGTGATTCACATCCTGAGGGTGTCACAATCGCGATGTACTTAGTTGTTCTCCTGATCGATTGCCGTACGAGAGATTGGGTTGGAATTTCGCACTTCGACTGCTCTTCTTCCTGAAAGAGATGTTGATTGCGAGAGTAAGCAGCAACGAACCTCAGCTCATCAATTGATGATGTTCCGAACCTGTCCTCTCTCAGCCTTACTCCTGAAACAATTTATTGTGAATAAATCTGTCGTTATGCCTGAAGTTCACGGAACATGTGCGCTTGCTTACCACAACATCCGACCGTATCGACAATCTGACTCCAGAATATTCGTCGATACTCACTGGAACGGGCGAAACAAACGTAGAATGTAGAAGAATAACAAGCCATCGCTGAGAATGCCTGAATATTTTTGGCACTTGATTTTCAATTAACCTAGAACTCCTGTAAGAGTGGCCGATTTTATCAAACAAGTAAAAACAATGAATTCCTTACCATGTAAGCCTGAGCCCGCTCGATAACATCCACCGAAAACCCTGCGACTTCAAGGATATTCATAAGTGTAATTAGGAGCAGGCTGAAAGGACGATTGACGAGGATTTCATATCTTTTTTATCACAATGATGGTATCAAAACTGATCACCGTTCTAAAATGAAGACGATAATTAGCACTGAGAGACTCTTCATCGCTTTCCGTTCGATGTGACTGTTGTCGAACTGCCATTTTGATCCCTGATAAGTTTAAAAAGTAATAATTGAGAAAAGTCACGTAGATTCTTCGTTGCAACACTTCCGCGCCCTTGTTAAAACACTGGATCAACATTTATCGGATCATCCTCCCCGTTCATTTTCGTGCACTTTTCTCTTCATTCACACGGATAATCTGGCCCATGCTAGACAGTGGAATTCACTCACATGGTGTTCTCTGTACTTGCAGTAGATTATCGTGAAGGCAGCTACATAAGATACGACTGTTATCGCATTGAAGACAAGTGCGAGGATGTACCTTATGAGGATTTATTGACACGCTCGTTGAAGTTAGGCAAGCATTTTCACCCACCATACTTTTCTGACGGAGAATGGCAGACTGGAAGGTGGTTGACACAATACGATCTCTTCATTATCTGCGTACACTATTCTGGAAAACATGAATGAATTGCAGACGGGAAGAGATTTTTGCGAGAAGAGATTGCATCAAAAGAGTCGTGGAATTAGTCAACAACTATGAAACGGCACAGAACACACACTATAAGGTCGGCGGATGAGATCTCTATTCACTAGTTCAACCTTGTTAGACACACTAGATTTTCGAATGTGAACAGTAGCTTACCCTACACTGAGAACAGCGATTCCATAGATGAAACCAGGAATTACGAGCATTGTCAAATATTTCTTCGTTCCCAATGCGCGGTGCCTGCAAGCTGCAAGATTATTCGATTAACTGTTCGTCTATTCAATTCTGAACATAAGCATTGAATGGGAATCAATACCGTAAGGGAGAAGCAATAGAAATCAATAAATCTGTAGATATTGCTGCCATTAGGGCCATTTGGATACAATATGTGATGATGTAGGGTGAGATCAAGTAGAAACACGTTTTCCTGGAATCAAAAATCAAGGTTACCTAGTGAAATACTTTGTTCACTGCACACCTAATTATTGGTCGTGCAAATATGCCGTAGAGAGTGCCGATGAGTTCATAGATGAGGCATACTGATTGCACGGTAACAAGCATTGTTAGAAGAATTCCTGCAGACAATCAATTCCTATGTTCTAAAAAAGTTTTCGAGCGCACCGTATTTCGTCCTTAGAGCTTTCAATCGATAATGTGCGCAGATCACATTGATATTTCCGAAAAGTCCGACAATATTGAAAACTACCACTCCAGCCCAGATGACGTGACGATCAGTTTCAGAGATAGCCATGGGATTTAACACTAGATGCGGAAACGATTAACGAAAGGATTGAGTGAGTTTTAGGGACTTTCTCTCCGTCTCTGTTTCTCCACAGCGAGAGTGCACCGATGTTATCGCGCGGTAAATAGGCGGATGAATGGAACAGACATTGATGACGAATTGTCTTCGCGAACTGTGTCTGTTCAATGAAGAGTCAGGGAAACAACTTTTTAAGATCACGAGGGATGTACACCTTTCTCATTATTTGATATATGTTAGGCCAAGGTACGCACTGCTTCGTTATTGCCAGTCATCAATCAACATAAATTAGAATTATTCTGAGTTACAATCGTTTTAGCCTCTTCAATGAACAAATCAGAAAAGGAACTTTGTATTTGTGTGCATCAGATGGTATTTCAAGAGCGAACCAAATCTATCGTGGTATCGTTTGGCTCTGCAGCAACTGCCAAAGATTGGGAAGCTGAAACTAGAAAATTTGGGCAGAATACACTGAATTCATACATTTATATGAAAAAAAAATCGTTCCAACAATTTGTATCCAAAATATTCGTCGATACTCATTCGAACGAGCAATGCAAACATAGAAAGTAGAGGAATATACCATCAAAGCGGAAAAGACCTGTATTAAAACGATTTTATATAAATTTACACTTTCACATTATCAGCTTATACCTTACCATGTATGCTCGAGCTCGCTCTTTTATTTCCTTTGATGTCTCACAAAAATCGAGGATGTTGATTATTAGGATGAAGACTAATCTGGAAAGTCGATACACGATTTCGAAAAAAGCTATTCTCCTTGCCGCGACAAAATGAACACAACTATCAACACTGAGAGACTCTGTAGCGCTTTTCGCTCAATATTAGTCTTGTTGGCATGCAGTTTAGAAGACTGTAATCATGAAAGCATTGCATGATTTCTCATGTTATTGAAATGAAAGTACGCACTTTACAGTAGATGATAACGAATGCGGCAACATACGCTAGGACTGTAATTGTGTTGAACACAAGACCAATGAAATACCTCAATAAAATACTATTTTAGTTACTCTATTTTTTTATATATTAGTATGCATAGACTAACCATACTCTAGTCACTAGTGAAGGCTGACTCGAAGGAGGCTGACACAACTTGATCTCTTCATAATCCATGTAGATTACACTGGAATAATATACTAACTGATTGCAATACATAAAATGTATTCACCCCATGGATACAATTGTGATCCCGTATAGAAAGGCTGGTGTTATTAGAATTGTCAAATATTTTTTTGTTCGTACCATCCGATGTCTGAAACAAAAGGAATTGAGAATGAAAGAAAGCGGAAAAGTTACCGCAGCGGAAAAGCTATCGATATCAGCATGTCAGTAGATAATGCAGCCATAAGAGCCATTTGTGCACAGTTTGTGAAGATGTACGGAGAAAGAATGTAGAAGCACGTCTCTCTGAATATCAAAGACCATGATATGTAAATTCAGGCTACGCATGCGCCATTCAATAGAAAACTTTGATCGTAACTCCACGGTTGATTGATTTTGCCGATACCTGATGATTGTGACAGCTAGCATATCGTAGATCACTGCTACAAGTTCATAGACCAGACAAATAGTATGGGCAGTAACGAGCATTGAGAGAAGAATTCCTGAATGCTTCAGATTGAATAATTATAGAAATATAAAAAAAGAGAGAAATATCTATACCGTATTTCGTCCTCAACGCTGTTAATCGATAATGGGCAAAGATGAGATTGAGATTTCCGAAGAGGCCAAAGATGTTGAATACGATGACACCGATCCAGATGATGTGACGATCAGTGTCAGTGATTGACATCCTGGTCAGATTGTATATCTATTGCGACGAAAATGCTTTTGCTGAACAATGCTGAGAACGATTCTGAAAACTTTTCGGGAATAGTTGATTGCTTCAAGGGTGAATAAGCCTTTTCTGCTGGCAAAAGAAAGGTCGAGCAATAATTCGAGCACTGGAAAGACGCGGAAGAAAAACGCCGAACAGTTCCAAGTGCACTACAATGTATCGTGTCGACAGTTTCCAAGCGTTGGAGAAAGAGTAAGATTGTTATCGTGAGTACTACATAGAAGAACACAATTAGTTGACGGGTGGAAATCATTGGCAGACACAGAACTACTAAAAGGCATAAATGATCAATTCATTCTCTCGATTCCGTCGACTCCCCGACTCTGCTGATAATCGTCGATTGTCTGAAATTTACAATTTAATCGAGCTTTTATTCCAATCCATAATCAATATTATAAACTCTAGATAAACCTGTGAGCAATCGTTGAAGAATCAACACAATATCGATTCTTGTTCAGTTTGATTCCTTGAGAAAATAAACAACTAATTAATATATGCCGATAGCATTGTATCTGGTAAAGTGAAACTAACCACATCTTCCAAACATTTTCACTATTTGAAACCAAAATATTCGACGATACTCTACTGAACGAGCGAAACATATGTAGAAAGTAGAAGAACATACAGTTAATGCTGGGAATACCTGCAAATCTACACCTTTTCAATAGAGTCTTGCTGAATTAAAAATGGAGAAAAAGTTTCAAGCTCACCATGTATGCTTTAGCTCTGTCCATCGCTTCTTTGGGATGCCCAGACCACTCGAAACAATTGATCAGGAATATAAAAATTGGCCTCGAAATATTTTGAGAGAATGAAAGAGAATGAAGTACCACACTCTCCTGACGACGAGTGAAAGACTTAGTGGAGGTTGGCATAGGTCGATCTTTTCGTTGTCCATAAAGATGACTCTAAAGATAAAGAGGAATTGAGTGAGTATAACATGAACAATATTTGTATCACACGCACCCCATAATTAGAATTATTAGTCCGAACAGAATGGCGGGTGTAATCAGTATTATCAAATATAGCTTTGTGGATACTGTTTTATGACTGAAATCTCAATTTCAAAACACATTAAGGTTTAAACATTGGTACCGCAATGGTGCTGCGATGGATATGAGAAGGTCTGCGGATATCGCGGACAAAAGAGCCATTTGGGCACTTATGCAGAAGATATAAGGAGAGATTATGTAGAAGCACAATTTTCTGTGTATTTAAATGGTTAATTTCTTTAATGTGAGATACCGATAGATGGGAATAACGGAGATATCATACACGAGTCCGACCAGTTCGAATAATAGGCAAATCGTGTGAGCAGTGACTAGAATTGTCAGGAGAGATCCTCAAATTGAAATTAGTGAAAAAATTATCAACAATTTTCAACCATGTTTTGTTCTGAGTGATTTCAATCGATAATGAGCATACAGGACATTGGCATTCCCGAAGTTACCAACGATATTGAAAATGACGACTCCAATACCGATGATAATTCGATCGCTTTCAGTTATTGCCATACCGGGATAAATAAGATTAGAACTTGGTAAGGTTGCGAACGAGACAAGAACTTGTGAGTTTTCGGAATTCTGATTGCTTGTGAGGTGACTAATCTCACCTTTTGTAGTGGAAAGAAAGGATAAAGAAAGAGTAATGACTTTTCGAAAGCGTGGCTGGTATTGTCGCCAAAAGTAAGTAAAATGGATTGAACTAGGATTGAGAAGGAACGACTTGTACATGACGCCAACTTTATTTTCACAAAACAAAGGATACAAATGCGCAAATAACGTTCCATGAATCATTTATTCGCCCCGTCCTTCGAGCAGGTGAAATTCACATTGATCTCCAGCTGGAGCTCGTTGGATTCTGGTTGCTTGAAGAACCTTCAGCTTCAACTGCAATTCATTTTGTCTAAAAAATTTTTTGCGAATTTGTTATTAAGGCTCATTTTAAAGGAAAGCTATGAACTAACCTTCAGCCGTTACCGGGACGTCGTTTACGACAGATCCATGCCCATATGTGCGATGCTTGTTAACGACGAATGACTGATTGCGGTTATCAAAGGTTCCATGATGGTCGTTAACGACAGTCGACTTACGGCGGCAATCGAATACCCCATAATCGTCGTAATTCTTGAAGCTGTCAAAGATTCGATGGTCGTCGTATCTATTGTAGCTATCAGAGGAAGGATGGCCTCCGAAATTCATGTAGCTGTCAGAGCGCCGATGTGAGTCGCTGTTCCTGTATCTGCCAGAACTCGAATGGCTTCCATAATTATTGCAGCCTTCAGAAGACCGATAGTTATCATTCTTGTAGGTATCGTATGCTCGATGACTTCCGTTTTTCTTATAGCTATCAGCGTTCCAATAATCGTGAGTCTCATAGTTGCCAGCACTTGTCCTAACGCCGTCGTTGACGACAGTCGACTGATCGCGATTATCCCAGATTCGGTGATCACCGATAGCTACGAATGACTCATCGCGGGTATGGAAGACTCGATGGTCTCCATAGCTCTTGAAGCAGCCAGTGATCCGATGGTCGTCGTGTCTGTTGTGACTGCCAACTGTCGGATGATTGTCCCCTTGAAGATTGGAGTCGCGAACACCACTGCTAGCCGAGTTATCGGTGTTCATTTGTTGATACCTGAAATGAATGGGAATGATTATTATGAACCGAACTGACAGAACGAAGAACACGAATAAATATTCTTATTTCACGCATAAAAAACGACCGTTTTTCTATTGCTGCAAAACGGACAAATAGAACTGGAAGAGACACCATTTTGTAAGGATTCCTTGTGAATGTGATGTCTTGTGGAAAAATTGGGAAATGGACACAAGCATGACTCAACGAATCCTCGAGTTTCTCTATTTGCAGAGACAAAGGGAGATACTTAGAGATTGTGAAAAACGGTGAAGAAGCCAACAAATATCAAGAAGAGACCAACATACATAGGGTAAGAAAAGGTATTTGATATGTGAAATGTGCTCCGGAATGAACAAGTTATTACTCAACCCTCCCCTCCTCTCGATTCGCACGGGAAAATAAGTACTGCACAATTAATTTAACATTTATCAAATAATATCGAGATGACAGATCGAATATTCTTTTCAGGGGTCATATTTATGCACAGTATAAATTTATCAATCTCAACTGAAGTTATTTCTTAACACTTTCGTTGTGCGTAGTGTGGTTGCCATACTTCCGATGATCGTTGATAGTCGTCGACTGGTCACGACTATCGTAGATGCGATGGTCGTCATTCACATACGATCTCTGATCGCGACTATCGTAGATACGATGATCATCGTAACTCTTGTAACTGTCAGTTATCCTGTGATCGTCCCTGTTGTTGTAGCTCTCTCTCGTGCTATCATTGTGGCGAGAAAAGTCCTGTTCGTTCTTCACATCCACCCTCCAGGCCATCTCTAGAGACGATGCTCTGCAATAGGAAAAATCGAAGATCTCTCGGCAAACGATAAACACAAAAGAATTCACGCTATAAATTCAGAATGAAACCGCGCAATGAACTTCTTGAGTGCACCACTCTTTTTAGAAAAACCTTGTGAGGGGAATGCATTTATACTCGTGAATTAACTACTCGTGAATAATAGCTGCTACAATATAGCGCGTTGTTGAAAATGAGAATCTGAGCTAACAATCTGAGCTAGCAAACCGAACAGTCTCCTCCCAAGCTTCCGCGGTTTGTGTCTGTTGATTGCTCATCGGTAAACAGATAGCAAGATGAGAAAAGGAGAGATAGATCGAGTGGGGAAATACAAGAGCAATAATTTTCTATTTGGCTTTGCTCCATCGTTTCATTAGAAACTCGTTGATTGTTTCAAAGACTTTTATTCATGTTTCATAGAGAAAAGAACAACAAATAAATGTGACAGCATCCTTCAGTTCATTTCACACTACCATCTCTCTAGTGAGAAGTGTTCCCAAGCATCACAATTCGATACGGTGCACAGTGATCCATCCTGGCGGGCACTCAACCACTGTCCGTACACACTCAACAACGACCACGATCCGTCGTTATTCTGGAACGGCTTCCACATTTGTCCCTCGCAATCCTTCGGATGCTTGTACGACAAATCGACACGACCATTCGAATGAGCTTGAAGGAATCTGCCCGGCTTGTTGGGACCTCCCCGCGCCTTCAGCACCACCTGCAATTTACAATTTATCAGACACTCTTCGATGTTCAATCAAGTCACCCGCTTCACCACGCGCAATTTACAATTGATCAGATACATTTCAAGGTGCTGTCACATCACCCGCTTCGTTTCAGTTTCATAAGAACATACGAATAAAACGCTGGAAATGTACAAAATACCCAAAAAAAACAAAATTGAACCTACCCTCGCTCCCCAATCCTCGATGTACCAGTTCTCCCAGTTGCCCGGTGCTGCATGTGCCAAGTCCACTTCCGTGCCTGGCTCGGGCGCTCGAAGGTACGTCCCATGCACTGACCGCAGACTCTTTCTCCCTCCCGCATCTGCGGAGAGCTGCCTCGTGCTCACTCTTAGTCTCTCTCTTCCTGTCTCCAACACGATCTGACTGGCGCGAGTGGAATCTCCATTGCGGGCGGCTGAGACTGCCTCTTGTTTCTTCGATGCGTCCAGATTGAATGCGTCGAAGGCACGGGCGAGTCCATCGGGTCCGATCGATCGAACGAACTCTGCGAGACGATCAGGAGAGACTGACGAATGCTTCGTGCCGTCACACCCGATGAACAGTTGGATATCGTTGTAGTACACAGGACCTGTAAATAGGAACTAATTTATATCCCCTCAGCTCCAACCCATCAGTAGAACTCACCATTATAGATGCGATGGTCGTCATTCACATACGATCTCTGATCGCGACTATCGTAGATACGGTGGTCATCGTAATTCTTGAAGCTGTCAGTGATCCGATGGTCGTCGTTTCTGTTGAAACTGTTGTCCGAAAAACCGTTGCCCATCTGTGATGTGATGGTAGAGTTCAGATATCTGAATTTCTTTTACAACCAATAGACAAAACAAGAGCTAACGCAATAAAAAGAATGCAAGATAAAGTCTTCAATTGACATTGGCAATAGTTAAGGCACGACTTTAAGATGAAAGCCTCGTCCGTTTTATCGAACTGGTTACACGGATTACATCAGAATGTCGTGAAGTGGTTGATTGAGAAACAGAAAGCTGGCATGAGTCAGCAATAATGGAGTTTCTCTATTTGATGAGCAAAAGCGGGAACCTTAGAGAATTGAGTAATACTATGTAGACAGAAATCAACAAATATCAAACGAGATGAAAGACGGTGAGAGCAGAGCGTTTCGAAATTATGAGTTGTAGTCTTTATTATGAAAATATTGTTACTCGTATTTTAGCAGGCAAGATCATAGAGTGAAATCTGGCACACTATATTGCTCTATGCTCATGATTTGAGTTGGCTAAACTCTTGAATTGACGGTTTCTTCGACTCTACCGACAGTTGCCGATCGATTTCGTTGAATCCTCGAGTGGAGGGACGTTGTTCGTTTCCTGCAATTATTATTGGCGTACTTCGTCTAATCGAAAGCTAATCTAACCATACGTTAGAATTTTGCGAACCTCTGAACATCAGTGGAGGAGCCCGTGAAGAGTTCCTCGTTCAGTTTCAGTCCTAAATGGCGAATTCCTTCATCATAATTTGCCATGAATCTCACCACAACATCCCAGCATCCCTACTATTTGAGACCAAAATATCCGTCGATATTCACTCGAACGAGCGAAACAAACGTAGAATGTTGAGGAATAGCAAGTCATTGCGGGGAAAATCTGAGAGTTTATTAGCTATTATTTTTATGACGTTTCAAATTACTTACCATGTAAACTTGTGCTCGATCAATAAATTCCTTTGAATATCCGGCAAAGTCGAGGATGTTGGCGAGAAAAGTCGAAATAAATCTTAAAAGTGATGCATGTGTGATGCATTTTGATTATTAGTAATATACCGTGAGAAAATGAAGACCAATATGAGTACAGTGAGACTCTTCATAGCCCTGCGTTCGATGTCACTATTGTCGAACTGAACATTTTCGATTGTACAGAGCTCGGAATCCTACTTTCAATATGACATTGTTCACATGTCTCAGTCATTAATGAAAAAATACTGGACACAATCAACAATCAAACTCATTGTCGGTGTACCCAAATGACTATTTACTCCGTTCCACCATTGTCGAGTGAAATAAGTGATCACTCACATATGGTTTTCTGTACTTGCAGTAAATAATGGCGAACGCCGAGAGATACGCAGTGACTGTGATTGCGTTGAATACAAGACCGAGAAAGTACCTGCCATTTTTAATGAGATTCGATGAGGCCTTTGGAATCACGCACCATACTCTTCTTACAGTAAAAGGGAGACTTAGCGGAGGTTGGCATAACTTGATCTCAACGTCATCAATGAAGATACATCTGGAATAACAATACATTCGTATCACCAAATGATAAGAAAATTGTTTTTATTTCTGATAAAAAATGACATGCGCGAAAGGCGCCTACGAGATGAACAAACCTTTTCTAGACATCACATTGCTGCTTCATAAATTAAAATAACCAACCCCAGAGCTAGTACGACTAGCCCGTAGATCAGTGCCGGAGTTATCAGTATCGTCAGATAAGTTTTCGCCCGCACCGATCGATGTCTGCATTAATATGTTGTCAGAAATTAATATGTTCCACGAGTGCATTACCTGATTGGAGCTGCAATTGAGAACAATAAATCAGTAGAAATTGCAGCCATCAGAGCCATTTGAATGCAGTATGTGAAGATATAGGGAGAGATGAGATAGAAACATTTCTTCCTAAAAATGTACGGTCACAAGAAAGTCGTAGGATAGCAAAGTCAAGGTTACCTTATTATCGGGATCCCAGAAATCCCGTAGACTAGTCCGACCATCTCGTAAAGAAGGCAGATACTTTGAGCGGTAACCAGCATTGTGAGGAGAACACCTGAACGATTGAATATTGTTTGAATGTACATACTGTTAGAGACCGCAGGCTCCGCCCCCTTTCGAGGGATAGGGAATCGAGCAAAAGCGGGACAGTGGCGGTACTATGCGAGTTCGCGATGGAATTGGACGAGCAGGGGCTTGTTTTGTAGCTCTTACCATTCTTCAAAAACGACCCGAGGCGCATTTTGATCAGACATCATTGAGTAGGTCAAAAATGACAAAATAAGTCCCAA
>LS570137.1:361346-403732 GCA_900490775.1 Pristionchus maxplancki | reverse complement strand
GCTTGACTAGCGCGCGCTGTCTACCGACCTCTCCTCTCTCCCCCCTTCAATCGTCGCACAGCTCACAGCTCGGCGCGTTGAAACTCTGGTCTTTCAATTTTGGGCAAAGGCTAGAAATAGGCTCCGCCCCCTTTTGGTTCGTCCCGGGTTCTCCCCTTCCCCCGCTGTGCTCCTCGAGCGTAGTTTTTGATCCATAACTTGATCGGGAAATGAGATATCGACAAACGGCAAAAAGCACGATCTTAGTTAGACTTAGAGGAACACATTGGACTCGAAAATAAAGCTTCTCGATTACTTTGGTGAATCACGTTGTGGTCTCTATGTACTGTTTTAAACGAAACTACCATATTTCGTCCGAAGAGCCTTCAATCGATAATGAGTATAAATAACATTCAGATTTCCGAAGAGTCCGAAGATATTGAAAACAACTATCCCACTCCAGATAATGTGACGATCAGTCTCAGTGATCGGCATTCGTGGTTCAATCTAGTAAGAATAGATTAGTAAACGTACAACACAAATGTATTTATTGTATGTACAAACCAAAGAACACGAAGAATTTCACAGAACAAAAACGCGATTTTTGGTTGTGTAAATACAAAAGAACTGTAGGCAATAGGGATTCGAAGAAAATGGCGATTAATCGTGTTAGAATCTCTAGAAAAGCGCTGTATAATAGAAACAAGGACAGAAAGAAGAATAAAGCAAGAAGCAAAACCGAAAGCTACTTCAATGATAATGTCATCCACTTCTCTCTCACTGTCCTTTCAGTTCTTTCCCGAACGCCTCATGCGAGCAAGTAAACATGTTGCTGTCTTGTGCTGACGGAATAATCAAGAAATTAAATCTAGAGTGGAATTAAAAGTTTCCACGATGCCGATTGTCTAGTCAACTTGTCCTTGTAGTAGAGATGAGTGGACAATTTTTCACGAAAAACTATTCCTCAAGAGCCTTACAAGCGGTTCCATGGAAGAAGAGAAGGGTTGCAAATTATGTTTTAATCGGCCGACAGTCACTTTCCATGCTCGTCAATATTGCAGAAAGAAAGATCGAAGTGCTGACTAGAAGAAGAACGAGCTGCGATGTTATCTCATTCGCGGAATTGATGCACAGCAAACGAATGGAGAACCTTTACAACCTTGTGCAATCTGCATTGAGGCGTAGGAAATACAGTTATTTCGGCTAATCGCTTTCTAAGAATAAGTAACTCAAACGATACTGTTCATTATTGTGCATCAGATAAATATTATATATTATTCTAAGCTATTATTATCGGATAATTTGTTCTCAGATTCATCTGCTTCCTCGTTTTCTCACGTGAGCAAATATAATTAGTCTGCGACATCTTGATTTTTTCTTTATCAGTCTTCCATGAGAGTACATACACAATAACAGTCTCAATGGCAAATACGGTATCTTCTGGTGTGTCTGGTGGTGTGTCTGGTGGTGGTGCGAGGACGAGTCATGGAACAGGGAGGGTACGTGCTCGGTGAGACCGTGAGAAACTCAAATTGCTCGTCGGTGAGCTGTGAGCTATTGCAATTGGAAACTTTGGGAAATGCGGTGCCTACAGGGAAATGGAGGTAAAAGTATTGTGTGAAATATAGACGTGAGGTTCTAGTTTGGACTAGGGTCATTTGTAGCTCTCTTCTGAGTGGGGAATGCAATGGAAGGAGGATAGAGCTGCTCGTGATAATCGATTAGAATGGATTGGAAGGTAGGTCAAGCTCGCTAGAAAAGTGTGGGAAAACCTGCAAAACATGCGCGAGAAGTGACTGGTTGTGGAAAATAATAAATCTTTTCTAATATAATCTATCTTACAACTCTCTGATTCGAGGCACTGTCAAGAATGAGCGATTAAAAAAAAGAATAAAACAAATTCCCGAGTAGAAACGTGCACAACCTAAGGGGATTTAGTGATGAAAGCAGCTGAAGATTATCGATTGACGGAATCGATCTACTCTTTGGCACACAACTCGGAGTGGAAACACGAATGAGGGGTAGGGATTCAATCACATCGGGACGGGGAGTGGGGTACGGTAGTTCGACGGGGCGATCAATAGGGCGCGTATCTGACTGCGCCTCCAACGGTGGTAGCCGAGGAGGAGCCGGCACCAGACTTGGATGTCACGGGTCCTCCTGCACCAGTGGCTGTGGCGCCCGCTCCAGAGGTCTTGATGATGGGAGAACCACCATAGGCCATCATTCTGCAAGGGGTTGAACGATGAATAAGGGTGAGTTTTACGATTTTCATGTAATAGTTGAGGGCTTGCTATTTCTAATAAATGGTGGTCGTTTCCTTCAAAAAAATAAATTGAATACATACGCTTGGTGTGCTGCAGCATAGGGATTTCCTGCAGCTGCGACAGCTGCAGCCTGCTGCTGCTGATGGTAGGCGATTGCCTGAGGGGAGGAATATGGTCAGTTCACGATGGAGCTACGACAATCAGGAATTCTGAGCTTACCTGCGATTGCATAAGCTCCAGTGCGGTTTTCTCATCCATGGCCATCAACCCGCCGTACTGTAGCGCTGCAAATATCGATTTTCTAAACTCTGAATCGTCGATTAATCTGTCTCTTCTTGTCGTACTCGCACAGTTGTTCACAGTAAGCTCAAGAGACTGGACTGGAAATAAATGAGGAAAATCGTGTCAATCTAACCACTAGAAAGCGGTAGTTGGGTGAGATAATGCGGGAAGGAATGGAAAAGGGGGAAAGACTGTAGGGGGATTCTCGATAGTAGGTTTGTGGAGAAAAGGGGGTTGAGGAGGTAGGTCAAAAGGGACATTGAGAGACTGTCAGGGTAACGAAACTGGGAAGGAATGTCCGACACATGCTCTGGGGATCGCACTAGAACGTGAATGAAGCCCTTGTGAATGAGGGAGGGGTAGGTCAAGGGGTTGTACTCGCACCGTGTAACTCTCGACTACCTGCCACTTGCTGTTGCTGCTGCTGATGTTGCTGCAGAGCTGCAGCAATGGAGGGATGGACTCCGGCCGCTTGGAGAGCCATCGCTTGCTGTGCCCGAACGAGCTGCAAGGGAAAGAGGAGAGAGAGGGGGAGAGAGAGGGAGGGAGGTGGAGGGATAGGAGGATACAGTTGTCTAAGCAGATCGAGAGAGACAGTGGGTGAGTTCATCTTGTCTAGATGGAAGCCGAACATAGGATAGAGGAGGAATAGGAGGGTAGGTCACCAAAGAGAAATAAAAGGGAAGCCACCTCGGATACGGTAAGCATCGACTAGGTTGAGACATTAGCGACGGCGTCTGGACTCTCTTCGTCTCGCCTGCTCTCTCGTCTGCTCTAGCCGACGAGAGAGCAGGGGATTGGAGGAGAGCCCTCGCACCGCGCCAGAGGAAGTTATTGACAGAAGGTGTACGGGTAAGGATGGGATAGAGACAAAGGGGAGACGATGACGAGGGAAGGCCAAACAGTCAAGGGGAGGGGGCTGTACCTCCATCTGCTGTCCCTGAGCTTGTGCTGCAGCAGCTGCAGCCCCTCCTCCGCCCTGCTGCAGCATCGCAGCTGCAGCAAGGGCCGCGTGCTGCTGCTGTTGCTGCATCGCCAGTTGCTGCGCCGTCGCAGCGGCAGAAGAAGCGATGAGCATGGGATTGAAGGAGGGTTTGGGACGGTAGGAGAGAGTCGCGCCCTTCGGAGGAGCCTGCAAGCATTGATTTAGAATGGGGAGTGCGTGGTGCGTGAGGCGCCCTTTGGTAAACGTCGCTCTCGATCTCACCTCGATGAGGATGGTGCACACTTCTCCCATGCACAACACGATGGCTTCGGCTGTTCCAGATAGAGTGACGGCCCTCTCCGTCGATTGGGGAAGCATCTCGGAGGCTACTTGGATCGAGGCACCAGTTGCCTGGAAGGAAGGCACTTTTTTATCACTTTTATCTAGATTTGTTAAAAGATAAGGCGCTCATTTGGTTACTATAGTATGTTTTCTTTACGCTGAACCGCTAGAAACTATTGAAATATCAGATTTTTCATGGCAATTAGCATTGCAATTAGCATTGAGTGAAACTTATTCTAAATCTTTTGCGGCTCGACATCTCATTACGCGCACTGCTAAATTTACACTACGGCTTAGCCGGAAGTGCAAGGGTGCAAACGGACTCTCGACTGGATTATCTCAATTACGGTAGCTCACTCACGTCTCGGATCTCCTTGATCTTCGATCCCCCCTTTCCAATTATCGATCCGCATTGTGTGGCAGGGACGATTAATCGAAGGGTGATCGGAGGTTTGGGCACGGAGTTGGGAAGGGCTTTCATGTCCTGGAAAATTTGATTATTTCATTGATAATCAATAAATCTGTTATCTCAAACAGCTGCTTTAATAACCATTTTACAACTTTCGAGTGCCTCTCTCACTCTAGAACAAAGGCCCAACTCGGGCACAAAGAACTCTCTCCACAAGAGACGCTTGGAAGGGTGAAGAAAGGAAGGACTACAGCTTGCATAACTTAGCCTAGGACAATAACCCATTACGTCAGATATCCATGGGTGGAAATAAGTCAGTCCTCGATAAGAATTGATTACGGTAGCCGGAATACCGTACATCGGCGAATTTGGTGCAGATCATGTCCATGGCCTTCGTAATCGTGTTCGACGTTCCCGTGATCGTCACGATTCGCTCCGGGCAACTACCGTCGGAGATATTGATCTGAAGAGTACGGTAGATTATGGTTGATACGGTAGATAAGAGTGTTTATTGATTGCTGAAGTCGCCCATGTACCTACTTCACCTTGTTTCCATGCATGCAACACGATAGGTTGTCTTCTCTAACACATTACGACGACTGAATACGAAGCGACTCTATCGAATTACTACCTACTTCAGGATCAGACTACAATGTGGCTTAGGATACATAAAACCTATCTAGTGAAAGAATGCAGGTTGTTTTATTGGTGGAAGTCTGGAACCTCTGGGGATAGGAAGAACCCTATAGTTGGTAACGATTCTATGACCGATCTCACCTTGGCTCCGGATCCCTCTCGAATCAGCTTGATTTGATCTCCTCTCTTTCCAATTATCGATCCTACTTCCTGCAATTATTATTTTGTCAGTAATTCATTGTGCGTGAGTCTCTGCCCATTCCTTCCTCTGGATCTCTTCGAGTGACTCGAATTTCGCTCTTTCTCCTCTGTATCCTTTCGACTAACGAAGAAATTGGAGCCCGCCGTCGAAATAAAACATCAAATATCGATTCAGGCCCGGTCCTGTTGCAATTTCGACAGGACTCCTATTTATTTCTCAAGTGGTGGGAATTCAAAAGTTACCGTACCTTGCCCTGCATGAGTAGCCTGATCGTCAGGATCTGGTTGAGATTCGGAGTGCCGTCGCTCGTGCTCGTCTCGCCCTCGTCGACGCCTGAGATTATCGATTGGATACCGTACCTTCAGTCTCCCAGAAAGGACCCAACTACAGTAATCCTTCTATTCGAGACCAACCTGGTGATTTTCCAGTCGGATTATTCTCCTGATTGCTTCCGTTCGAAGTGGGCGAAGTGGACGATGTCTGGTAGGCTGCAAATGACGATTTATTGTTTATTTCGGAAAGATAAACCCCGGATGCATAGCTCATAAATAGCTCTCGCATCTATGACGATGAGGTGAAACACATCAGTTTGGCAAAGTCATTCCATTTCAGTCAAAGTAAGTGTAATTCTCCTCACCTCCCTGCAGCATGGCTGCTTGCTGTGCGGCAGCTGCAGCTGCAGCCAGTAGTTGGTGCTGCTGCATCGCGTAGACTTGCTGTGCAGCGAAGGAGCTTGACGGCTCCATCCTGCAGCAGATTACGGTATTCAGGGAAGACTCGTGACAAGAGTAACAGATATCCGAGAGGCGGAGTGCGATAGGAGCAGATCAGAGGAGGGTTTGCGCAGCTTTGGAGTGGTCTCTTCGATCAGAGTTGTCTCTGATTAGACAGAGAAGGAGAGAGAGCAGGGAGATTGAGGAGAGCGCAGAGTGATGCATAGAGTAAATAAATGATAGCGAGGTGAATCAAAGAGGGGGTACACAGAGGGAAGGAGGAGATCGAAGCAGGGGGGGGGGAAGTGGTGATATCGGGGAGATCGTGAATGAAGGAGTACCACAGTAATCCGCAGATCTATCCCTTTTAGACCTACTAATTTCGAAAAGCAAAGGCTCAAAAATGGATGGTAGATCAGGCGTAACTGTAAGCAACTCGAGTGTCGAGTGTAAGCACCTATCAATGGAGCGATCAAAGGGATGAAGAGAGGAAGAGGAGTTGATAAGGAAAGAGAGTCATCATCGAGTGATATGGACGAGTGATAGCATGAGACTGTTGCATGACATCGATTTGTTGTCAGTGCAGCTGGGAAAGGGACTAAAGACATCAAATGTCATTGCTAGCGACTTATTCCGATTGTGAAAGATATCGACAAGGAAAAGTTAGCAGAGACGAAATAAAAGCGATAATTGTCCTCGGTTGTGAAACACGAGAAGCGGTTGCCATTGTCATGTACCTGTCAACGAGAGAAGAGAAGAAGAATGAATGAGTGAGGACACATCCTCTCCCCTCCTCGTATACTGCAGAGGACTGACGATATTCGAGAAGGGAGGAGGAGGGGGGGGGGTAGGGTTACAGGCCTGGAGGGAGGAGAAAAGAAGGAAGAAGAAGGAAGAGAGGCCGATAGGGCAGATGACGCCCACTGGTGAAGAGCTCCTTTGAGCGAAAAGAGAGGATGGAGGTAAGAGGTCAAAGATCATAGGGGCTGTCATTCGTCGACTTGAGCTTAATCGATAATGAATGAAGACTATCAACAAAACAAGTAGAACTCGTCTCTATCGCGCATATTACAAGAGTGAATATCATGAAAAACTGAAAAATTCAAAAATTTACATAGGATTCAAACAGACAATTTTAATTCTCAACTTCAATTTCCTCCAGCTCATGTACTATTGCATATCGAGTTTTCTCAGGGGACTTACAGGTTATTCGAATTGACTCGAGTTCCTGTATGATGTGAAATCAGAGATCGTACTAAGGGGTGACTAGCCAAAGCGACTGCAAAATGAGGAAATAGACAGAAAGATGAGCTTCGACGCCTTTTCTCACGGTGGATTTCGAAGACTTGAGAGAGTAGACAAAGCGAATTCGGTCTGGTCCTCAAATCATCCAGATTCGTCTCTCGAGGGTCACTTTCAGCTCCAGTTTGATCAGTGCAAAGCCTGATCTCAAACAAAAAAAGAGAGGCTTCTCCCCAATTTGAGAGCGAGCTCGCTTTCCTGTGCGAAAACAAACAAATAAAGATCGATAACAGGCAAGAAATCGATATTTGAACATGGAACGCGGTAAAATGCCCCTAACGAGTGGCTATTTACAATTTACGGGGACGGTAGTGGAGAATGGAGAGTACCTAGAGAGAGAAGGAGAGAGAGATAGATACAAAGAGGTAGATAGGGACCTACTCTCTCTCTCTCTCTCTCTCTCTACGCCACCACCCGAAATCAACTCAAATATTTGCTCAATTCAGTTCAGAGAAGCGAGAGATGAGAGACTGTGGGAAAGTGAGAGAGCACTGTGAGATGGAAGGTGAGAGACAACGGGAAGTGAGGAGAATGAGGAGATGAGAGGGCGAGGAGATAGTACGGTAATGGGAGAGACCGAGGTCAGTTCGCGATAGGAACGAACTCGCTCTAATTGATAAGGTACGGTAGTGCGTAGAGTGGATCGGAGATCGGGATGCTCCCTCTTGCAAGAAAGTCTCTTGCAATGCAGGTACTGTAATCTAGTTTGGGGATTCTTTTCCCGCCAGGTGAAGAATGATTAGATACGCTTAACAGTATGTGAATTAGACACAGCAGCAGAAAAGAGGAACGGCTGTCATGAAACAATGCAGTCAATGCAATTATCAACTCGAGCCAGAAACAGAAGTCTCCAGTTATGGGGTCTCATAACGATTGGTCGTTGCCGAGAAATGAGATTGGAGCTAACGCGGTAACGAGACTTCGAAGGAAGCATGGCTCTCTCATTCTACACGCTCTCTATCCAGGCAGAGACAGTGAGGTAGTGTGTGAAACGGATAGAGTCAGATCATAGAAGTTGCCAAGAAATGAGAAGAGAACGGGAAGTAAATGAGATATCGGCGTGGATCGGTTACTCGCAGTGAGGAAATGTTGTCAGCGACTAGGATTCTGTTCCTGATCTCTCGTTAGGAGGAAGCATGGAGTTCAAAGAGTATTTAGAACAGAAGGCCAGAATCGAGAGAGAGAGGGGAAGGTGATACCAAGTACACTGTACATTTCACACATTTAGTCAGAACTATTTTCGTAATACTCATTTATCCTTCCTCCAGCCCCATCCCTCGTCCTCTCACGAGGATCTCGACTGGGGGTGGGATGAAGAGCTATGAGAGATGCACTGAAGAGAGCACCAGGGCACTTGAAAAAGCTGCGCGACGAAGAATGGGAAGAGGGAAGAGAAGGAGGGATGGAGGAGGGGAGAGGGGGAGGGGAGGTTGATAAGAGGTGGGGAGATTCTAGTGTGGACACGCACGGGATTCCGGATGCTGTGATGGCACGTGATCAGACGAGATTGGACACCTCGGAAGCGAGAAACAGAGGGATTCCTTCCTTGATTATTTGGTTCTCTAGCTTTTTTCTTGCAGAAATAGCTAATCTCCCCAACGACAATAATTGCTGCGGTCTCTCTAGAGAATCCACCGGTTTCCTCCTCATTCTTGCGCTATTTATCAACAGGCGGCGAGTGATTATCGAACGGAGAGGAGAACAACAGGAAAAAGCCGATGGACAAAGACGAGGCGAGGATCTCCCGATTCCGTACTTCCGTACTCCACGTTGGAGGTTAGGAGCGAGCGAGCGAGAGAGAGCATTCTAGATATGAGGATGATGCGCAAAGGAGAAACTGGTAGGATGTGATTGTCCCCGATAGTGATTGGATGGAAAGCACTAAAAAACACTACAACGAACTAATAATCGCGCGGATAAATTTTTGAGAACATAAATGGTTGTGAACATAGATTCATTGCCGCTCAACGAAGTCCCGCGCCAATACCACACCTGTGAAGCCTAACTCAACGGCTGACCACTATAATCGGAAAAAGAACAACGGCGCCTTTTGTAGCGGCAAGCGGATATTTTCGAGAAATGACAGCAATAAATAGCCTGAGATCTGGCGGATAAATGGGAATTCGAGAGGAAACGATCGTAATGGACATTCGGGATGATCTGAGAGTGAATCGAGATGAGAAGCAATGATCAGATGGAATGAGAGAGGAGAGGAGGGAGAGACTTGTGCTCAAATGAACATACTTTAGGAGTGAACGGGTATTACACTGGAAGATGGGAGAGGAGCTGTTAGAAGGGAAAGAGGATGAATAGGGATGAAGAACATCTGAAGGAAGAACAGACGATGAGGAATTGAGATCAAGGTAGGGTATATTAGTTTAGGTTCTAACAATCACTCGATAACACGCATTCTCTCTCTCTCTTCGACTCGATTGACAGCTGAGAGTATGACGAAGTGAAGGGAAAGAAAGAAGTAGAGGACAACGCATCAGAGAGAGAGGGGAAAGGTGATACCCCCAGTGACTCTCTCCATCGGCCATGATCACTACGAGTGATCACTTTATCGTGCGTCTCAGTGACTAGAATATTGCATGAATACTAGTGATTATTCAGCAAAATATAAGTAATCGATGAGTCTGATGACGATAAAAGGACTAGATCAACCTGTGGCTGATGCGTAGTATGACACACTAATAACGACATTTCAATGGCGCAACCGAAATCAAGAATAATGAGCGATAGAAGCGAGTAGCAATACATAATGATGGGGGAGCTACATGATATTGTCGTTGTCTCTGTGGCTGTTCTCCCTCTATCTCTCGGTCTCTCGACAAGACTCAGTCAACAGCAAAGACACGAGAGAGAAAGACAATAAACAAAAGGCTATTAGACACGATCATGAATCAATTTGCTGCAGGCAGAAAAATATGAGGCTTGATTGAGAAATAATAACTGTTATGTGACAAGAAACTATAGAAAATCAAGATTTCAGCTCCAAATACTCTCAAATTCACGGGAAAGGCTTTGCGAGACGAGCCTTGGCCGGCTGCAAAATCCCCTCGGGCACTTACTCTTCACCTGTCATCGAGTGAAGTGAAGGGAATGAGAGGGAGGAGACGAGGATGAGAAATGAGCACTCAACTTGAGATCGAGCACTCAGAAAGAGCACAGTTCTCTGGTTGGTACGATGGACCTTCGAATGCAGGATCATTTCTTCCTGAAAACCCGCCGTGAGACGAATAGTTCTTTTATCCATATCTGATGAATGGGCCTTACTAGGATTCAACAGTCCAATCCTTTCCTAGGGCACATAATGTTGGAATAAAAAAGGGATCTGAACTACTCGCGACATCTGCCTCCTCCCATTCATCTCGATCACTGCACGACACACTCGTAGTGATTGAACGACCTATCAATTCCCATTCTCTGACTCTCTCAGATCCTCACACTCTCTCGCTTCGTCTGATCATCCAATGACTTCGACTGGCAAAAATGATCCA
Organism: Pristionchus maxplancki; assembly: GCA_900490775.1. Lineage (NCBI taxonomy): Eukaryota > Metazoa > Nematoda > Chromadorea > Rhabditida > Neodiplogasteridae > Pristionchus > Pristionchus maxplancki. The sequence goes on along the minus strand of LS570137.1, from coordinate 393,175 downwards.
ATCGTTGATTCTCCTCGACAGAACAATTGGATGAGAAGTGGGGGAGGAGCACACAAAAAGTGACACGACTGACGCAGAAGTTCGAGGAGGAAAAAACTGTGAGAACCTTGCGAAATGAGAGAAAGTCGGAAGAGAAGCGTGTAAATTCATAATTGCCTGTCGCCTGGTGCGAAATGTTAATTGCCTCGGGGCGGCAGGTGGTTTCTTTCTAACGGGAACGCGAGGTTTGGTTTCGCGTAAAGAAAGGAGGAGAGGAAGAGTCTCTATAGATCAAAAACGACAATTTCCCCACACAAAACGAAGACAGAAACGCGGCCCTCTGATCGTAAATTGCCTAATTCTCAGTGGAATGACGAAGTAACGAGGCAGGAAGCAGTAACAGTTTACACGATCACATGAAGTCTCTTGTCCAAACAATCGAGATGAAATCGAGCAGTGATTGGCCTATCAAGAATAATTGGTTGACTCTTCCCACGATATCGTCGATCAGGCACAACATGAAAGAGTGTTCAGTGGGCGCGGAAACGAAAAAAACGAAGTGAAGGAGCAATTTCGAGTCTCATTGAGAACGAGAGTGAAAGATGTTCGTGAATGAGTGAAAATGAGACGACGAGGTTGAATGAGTATGTTTCAGCAATGAATGAAGATGAGGAAGTGAACTTCGAAACAATATCCTTTGCAGATTCCGTTCAAAAATAAAAGTAAATCCGCTTAAAACCAAGTCATCCGCGTGTTTTGAAGGTAAATTCAATATTCAAGGACCTTCTGTCTACCTGCTAATGAGGTCTCTCTTCCTTTCAAGTACTCATGCTTCACCTTCAGGAAAAAATACGCCATGTCTTCATGAATCACGGTTTCTTGCGTTGAGAAGCTCAGAAATAAACAAGAAAATCGCTCAAAATCGGACAAAATAGCGAAAATGGAGGACAGAATGCTTCCACTCAAGAAGAAGAAAGGGGGAAAGCCACGACGACGAATATTTGTGCGTGTGAAGAGAAGAAAAAGAAGAATCTCGCGGTTTTGTCCATTTCGGAAGAAAGAAAGTAACTGCGAAAAGAACTATTCGCATAAATCCTGTGAGTTCGCAATGCGCCACCAATTTGGATCAATGAAACGTTCGAGTAAACACTGAGGACTCTGATCCTGAATTCAAGACGATGGTTAGATTAAATCGATTCAAAAATAATTTCTGATGCGCATAAATTCAATTTCAAGTTCAATGAATCTACCAAGGAATGGAATCTACGCGAAACTTGACAGCTAACTTATCAAATAAATCTCGAGATTGGAGCTCGAGCTGAGGTTGAAGCAGAGTGGAAAGATGGAAGAAGGGAAGAAGAAAGGACTCGGGAAGCTGAATAATTCGTGATGACAGAGACCTCTGAATGGACTCTCAAGAGGAGACACAGGTGACTAGGGGAAACCGAGAAGGAAAAGGAGGAGAAGGGGAAGAATGGAAGGATGAGAGGAGGAGGAGGGAGGAGAATGGAGGATGAGGGAGAGAGTGAAACTAAAGCATCTCGAGGGTAATCACCCATTGACGATCAGTCATAGATCAGAGGCAAGAAATGAGTGGTGATGGGGGGCGAAGAGATGAGAGATGAACGGAGATTAAGGATTGATCAGATCAAACCAATGGAATAAACTCTACATTCTATAAGGAAAAGTCGAGATGGGGAAGCAAAATGATGAAAGAGGATAAAGGGTGGAGGAATATAGGAAATCATGCATGATTACAGTACCTGGCCAATCACTGAATTCCTCTGGTCAACAGCAACAATTGGTCGTGTTCGGTCATGCTGGATGGTCTCGATTATCCATTCTGCCCCTCCCTCTCTTTCTCTCCCCCTAATCTCTCCCTCTTCCTCCTTCTAAATTGGAAGATAAAGACGAAGGGAGGGACGAAGCACCCCAATTGGGGAAGAGGAGGGGGAAATCTCTAACTACTTGGGAGCCTCAAGTTGTCTCCTTGTCTCTGACTGAGGAGAGAGTGGGCGAGGAGGAGAGAGCACTAGGCTGGACTGCGTACCAACAAAGTGATGGTCCCAAAGACGCTCCCTCCTCCTCCCTTTCCCCCTTCCCCCCAATTCTGCTTTCTGTTCATTCAATTTACATAGAGATTGGCAGGCGAAATTTGGAGGCGAAGACAGGAGGACGATGATGGAATCTGTGAGGAGGGAAGGGAAGATGGAGAAGTAGGGGGAAGGGGAGGGGAGGGACGGGGGTTGCAGCAACATAGGGTTGAGTACCAATACGATCAAAACTTGAAAGACGAATGCTAATCAATCTTGAAACACATCTGAAATCAGGATTGAATAAACAGATGAATGAATCAGAATGTGCACTTTTCTGTTGATCAGCCGTCATGATCGGCTGTGGAAGTGATTTTTAATCTCATAAAAATTGGCCAGTGTCAACGCCTATTACAGAACACATGGAATGATACAGTACTGTTTCGATTCACTCGAACTCCTTGTCTAATTCACCTCTACCTCTTCCTTCCAGTTATCAACCTTCTCCTTCGATGATAACAGCTTCTTCTTCTTCTTCTTCTCAACTGGGCGTTGTCTCCATTTTCATTCCTCTCCCCTTTTGATAACGATGGGGCTCATTTCTCTCTCGCTTGCCTCTTTCTTACCTCCTGAGTGACGTCATTATCTGTCGAATTGAACCGGAACTGTATTTGTTCGTTCGTGATTCGATTGGTTTCAGCGATGAGGCTGGCGTGGATTCTCCTTGCAGCACTCGTTGCTGTGATTGTGAACGGCACAAATTGTGAGTGATCGTGTGCTTTATAAAAGTAATCACAGTTCATGAGTTTCGGAATTTCAATATTTTGATACGACATTGCAACTGGTATCTGTAGGGTCCAGCTCCACGGATGCCACTCCCTCGACCACTGAGGCAACAGGGGACACCGACGTACGTTTAATATGGGTCTTCATTCGACAAATCTAAGCAAGTGGACGAAATTACAGTTGAAGACCACTACCGAAGCAGGCGGAGACGATGGAGGAGTCAATACAGCATCTACGACGGCCAAGCCAGAGAGTTAGTTGAATCGACACTGTCTCATCATCAACATCATGTTTCAGATACTGGCAGCACAGCAGCACCTGGAGAAACTACTGACGGTGCGTCCCATTGTTTCATTGATTACTGTTCATGAAGGTGAACAGTAATCTTGAATGCAATTTTTCGAAGTAAGATCGAATATTTATCAGGTCCAGTGAAGACGGACGCTCCTGAGCCCACTGACGGTGCGTTCATTCATTTATTCTTCTCACAGAAAATAAAGCAAAAATATCCTGATTGATTTAATTGTAAGTTTGTGAGGGTTTATATTCAGATGGCAGCACGGACAAGACGCCCAAACCCGAGAAGACGACCGTCAAAGTAGTCGACACAACGACGACAACTAAGAAGGCCGTGTCCACGACGACGAAGGAACCTCAACCCAATGTCGAGAGTGAGTGATTTGATTCCAACTGTCAGATCTGCCATTCCTGTTTCGAAATATGATCCAATTTGTTACGATTTCACACTCATTCCAAATCGATAGCATCATAGACTCATTTTATGCGATGGAATGCAGATGACGAGAGATAGCTAGTTAATGATGCTGATAGCCAATTATTGCCACTATTTGCGATCGATACCCTTTTGACTACAACAGCAGAGGTTTCGTTGACAGAAGAAGTGAACTATTTTAACAGGTTGATAGAAGGCTTCTCAATTATTTCAATCGATACCCTCTTCCCATTGAAACAGAGGGTCGAAGGTGCGGCTTCCCATTATCAGACGGGCAATTATCAGTGAGGCGCGGCTTAGGAATTCATCACTGATGTTACTGAACTCAATCGATAATGAGCGTAATGACAAAGGGGATGAAAATGAGATTGTGGATAAAACATCGGGTAATCGATTCATTTGCAGACTTCAGCGTCACCTGCAGCAAACAGACTCCATCCATCTGCACGTATACCATGCAGGTTTGGTGTTTGCTTCATTCTTAGGTACATTGTTACAAGGTGCACAAGACGACTTTGATGATAATTCGTTTTCGTCTGGATGAAATGGAGCAAATAATTCGCGAATGATAAATTCCTTCAGGTTCCGGGTCTCGACATCGACACCTTCGATAGACTCATGAGGGAGACGAACGATACTGAGGTCAGCGATTATTTGTCGTCCTTGAAACTATAGAAATGCTTCGACCGTTATATCAAATGGTCAGCTTACATCGTAAGATATCTCCACTTTTTAATCCCAAAATAATTTCGAAACGCCATCGAAACGCAGATGTCATTCAGACAGACGTGAACAACTACGAGTCCACCGACCTCGTCAATCTTCAAGCTGGAGTGACGAAGGTCTTCGATGATGCGAAAGCGACCGTCGATTACGTCGAGAGCCAACTCGCAGACATTACCGCGTATGTTTATCGACGTACTTTTTTATTATCTATATCAACTGCAAGTTCAAGAGTAGCTGAATTCTCTAAAGAACACTATTGAAAAAAGAGCAAAGCTATTTATACCGATAACTGCATTACTGATATTAATTGCTTCAATGGTATTGTCGTTGTACACTGACACATTTCAGTGAAATCGCCTATCTGCAAGTACAGGCAACCCAACTTGAGAACGACATTGATGATGTCAACACAGCTGTCGCCACAGCTACTGTGAGGCTTTTTCGCTTCCAAAATGGCGAAGCCGTTAACAAAATGAATTAGATAAAAAAGTATTGTTACAGAATTATCTGAACAAGATTCTGAACAAGAAGGGTTCGTGCCTGTACAGACAGTGCGTGCTCAAGGAACCTACGACGACCAGACCTGGTGAGAAACTTTTGAGATCAATGTGTAAGAACAGAACTCTGGTGAATCGGATGTTGAAGCAACCTGAAATCGCGTAAATTAATATACTAATCGTGATCCAAACAAATTGCAGTCACTACTACCACTGCTCGAACCACAAAGACGCCGTTCTGCTCTATTCCTGAAAACAAGGACACCTGCCAGCACGGTGGAAAGTGCAGCAACTGGTAAGTTACTTTCATAATGATTTTTGTGAAGGTATTTTCGTAGCAAACCCAGCTTTACATTATTTTATTGACAACTTGTTTGTCTAATATTTATTTCGCTACATAGGTACGATTCGTACCGCTGCACGTGCACGGGAAATCTGGATGGAGATCAATACGACTGCAATACCAGTGAGATCATTTCCCACTTTCATGCCCCTCCTTATTATTTCTCAAAGATGCTCAATTTGCTTTGTAAATGCTTAGATAACATTTGATTCCGCATGGGAGTAAAAACACCAAACTCATAAATACCTGAAAATGAGAAATGAAAATCGCAGGCGTGTGCGATATCATCAAAGACCCACAGGCACCGGGCCTCATCTACTCACCCGGATATAACGTAAGCACTTTCAAATGTGAAATAAACTTTAAAACGTTCAATAGGACGTTCAATAGTATTCAATGATCCAGGGTACGAATAATGCTGAAGGGGACTGCGATGGAGCTCAGTGGACGGTGAAGGCTATGAGCACCGATCCCAAGGCTTTCCTCAATTTGGAGGTATAGACTTTCGATTAAACGTATAGTAAGACCGTCGCTCTGAGATGCACACTGATACTTTTTTTATAGAAAAATGAGATTAATTAATTTTTATTTCATAATTTCAGAGCTCCGGAAGTACAAACATCACTCAGCTGTCCGCAGACGCCAATCTGCAACTCACTGTAGGCAAATACAAACTGAAGTGAGTTCTTTTCGAAAAATCAAAAAAATTTCGAAATTCATTATAAAAATATAATCTTTATTTTAGGATCACGTCAAAGACGAAGTACAATCAAATCACTCAGATTCTCGGATACGGCCCTACTGTGAGTTTGATTAGAACTGCCCGACCAATGTGAATTCTTCAGGCGACAATCAGCTATTCTGGACCCGCGAAGGATTTCTTCTATTTCACGATCACTGAAGAAGTTCCGCCCACCGTTCCTACCACACCAAAAAAGGATTGATTACCCACCGAGTGCCTGTACGATAAAGATTCTGTAATTTGAAACAAGCCTTACGGGCAAATCTGGTATAGTTTCTGCGCAGACTCTTCTCACACTCTATTTTCATCTTGGCACTTCAGCTAATGATCCTCATTAGTCTTTCTCGAGTGATAACGAGAGATGAGAGCACTCAAGCATTGAGAAAGTTTTGATAATGACCTCCCACTCCAACTCTCGCTCTCCTTCATCTTCCTTTTGCGCAAGTCAGTAGTCCTTCTCCAGATTCTATAAAAGCCCCCGCACCTCTTCCTCTCCTCCCTCTTTTTAGACTCGCCACGAGAGAGATATCGACGTTTCTCTCCTTCTTTCCCTCCCTTCCTCCCGAGATAGAGAACCTAGGATGGAGAGGAGAGAAGAAGAAGAAGAAATAAGTCTTCCCGAGGATAGACGCGCCTGCGTCTCCCTATTTTGTGATGCAAGCACGAAACAACGAGAAAGGCCCTCCCACTTCCCTTTTTTCCTGCTCTCGATGTATCGTGCCTTTGTTATGAATTTCCATGTGAAGTCAATGTAACGAAATGATTTGTTTGTCATGTTTTCAAGCCCGAAAACCAGATTCCATTGTGTTTTTCTGCCTTCGAAGACATCAAAACTGCTTCTTCCGGTGACGTTTCCTCTTCTCTTTCTCTCTCCCTTATTCAGACTGAGATTTCCCCTCTGCTTTTCTATCTCCACCACTTCCTCTCCTTTCTTCTCTTCTTCTCCCTTCTCTTTCCAGAATCTTTCCTTTCCCTTCGAATCGCTGCGCAGTCGGCCATGAATCGCGCCCGATTTCCGCGTTTTCATGCATTTTCGAGTCTCTCATTTCTAATCGAGCACATCTGTTGAGATTTCTAATAAGAATTTCATCCAGTTCTGTTTCTCATCGGGCGGAAGCTTTTTCTTTTTCATGCATTCCGGAACCTCTGGTCGAATGGATTCTTTCTCTTTTCTCATTCATCACTTTTTCTTCTCATCGCAGCTGTTCAATTCCTTCAATTTGAGTGCCAGTCAGATTGGCTCATTGAGTAATCGCCTTTTCCTTCCCGAATAAGGGGTCAGAGAGCAGTGAGAGACCGTGTGAGGCAGAGAGAGTGCAGAGAGGAGTGCGAATCGACAATGGGAAGAAGAGGTTGGATGGGAGGAAGAAGAGAGGTGTAGTCAGAGAGAGATATCCGATCCTCCCTTCTCCTTCTATTTCCAACTCAATTCCTTTCGCCGAAAGTGGTCATGTACTCTAAATTTCGTCGTTTCCTGGAATGAGATCGAGATATTCCGAGATATTCCTCGTTTTCTCCTCCCTCGCAACATTTGCATTACTAATGAGCCCATTACTCTCAGCAGATGAATTATGATGTCATTCGAGAGAAGGTGTCTATAATTAGCGATGATTCCATCATTCCCCTGGGAGAAATCACACTATTTTCCTCCTCTTATTCATTCATGGGGGCTAAAATAGGATCTCTCGTTCAGTCTTCGTCTAATTCGTTGCTGGATGGATAATCGCGTTGCCTCGGAAGCCCGACTGACTGGCTGACCAATCTCGAGCCGGAGCCGGAAAGTGTACTTTACTACTTCCCGGACGATTAGTCTCTCTTCTGTCTCTCCCGCGGAATGAGTTTCAGGCACTTTGTGGGTGGAAATTAGATAGGAGAAGGGTTCGGTCGACGACTATGGAAGAGGAGTCATATCTCGAGAAGACGAGCAAAACAAGGAGCGAAAGACGTGATTAGAAGCCAACGACAGAGGATGTTTACGAGAGTTCGCGCGCTGTTTTTGTTCTGCTGTGATTCACTGCTTTCCCTCTCGTAGATTACGTCTCTTATCGCAACCTCGACAATTATTCGGAATGTAGTGGGGATAGCTGCGCAAGAGGCCAAGTACTAGGTTTGTACTTCTCATCTCTCATGCCTCCCCCACTCGTCCTCTGCAGCTCTCTCTCTCAAGTGGCATGCATGTCCTAGTGAATATTAATTATCCCCTGCAGTTTCGACGGGTAATTCATCATCCTTCCAGTCGTTCCTTATGCTCTTTTCTGGTTCTTTCGCCCGTCTCTGAGCCACAAATTCTTATGCCAAAAGCAGACGATTTCCGTTCGCTGCCCTAACCTCGTCCGAATTCCAAGCTAGAATCTTTTTCTCCTTTCCTCCCTTCTTCTCCTTTCTGCGCATTCTCTCGCCTTCCTTCCGTCAGAATCAATACCAACAAACGGACTCTCAGCTTGTTCATAACCTCCCTCTCCGACGTCATTTCGTTGTTGTTTTCGCTCTCCGTGATTGCCCCGGAACCGTCAATTACAGGCGAGCCGTCAATTAGGGAGAGTTCTTCGTTCGTGTGAGTTCTACTAAAAGATGGACGAGGTGGACGGCGCGGCCGCCGGCCCCAAAACCATCTCCGTCTTCGGAAAAGTGTTCCCGAAAGGTCAGTCGCTCATTATTTTAAGTGACTGAAGTGACGTTTACCTTTTTTGCTTGCTTGTGGAAGAAAACTAGAACAAAAACTTGGCGACTTTTTTTTGCTTTTTGTAGCAAATTTAGTACCGGAGGAAGGGGTCATGAGAGTTAAAATCAGCGTCAGATTCTGCCTTCATGATGAGAACGTCAACGACGATCTTTTCCTTGATAGACGTCAACGTAGAAGTTAGATGACAATGGGAGTGACGTCTGCTCCCTTCCTCGAACCTATAATTCTTTCGCAACACACGCGATCTATTACTAGACACTATGTCTGGCACCTCTCCATTCTGCATGATCTCTCGTCGGTTAGAGAAGCCAGAGAGCACGCGAGATGGAGAGAGTTCATTCATCGAACTAAGATGCACGACCTGACTTCTGACTCTCCTTAAGTTAAACACTCTATCACTAGTCAGACGGATCCATGTTCAGCAAAACAAATAGCGCTCCATTCCCCTTGCACTTCTCACTCCAACTCTGTCAGTCACTCCTCATCCCCTCTCTCCTCCTCTCCCATCCCATCCCATCCATCTTAGATGACGCTTTTCTCCTTCACGCGCATAGCAACCGAGAATAGAGCCAAAACATCGAGGCGAGTTTAGTTGAGATGAGAAAGGGGAGAACTCATGCGATACTAATGTAGAGGACGTCAAAGGTGAATGAACAATGAGAGGGACCTGGCTAAACTCAGCCATGAGCCACTTTCACGGCCAAAGGTCGAACAATATTGAGCGTGGGTTCTTGCCTTCCGGACATCAGTAAAGAGGAAAATGAACGTTGTATTTGAAAATTATCATTGTTGAATTTAATTTTTATGTTGTTCAACAGCTAGAGTGGAAACAAACTGTGAAACAAAAGTGTGGAATAACCGGCAATGGTCAATTTGAGATGCGTTTATCTGTCGTCTCTTCTACTTCTTCTACTTTGCCTCCTTCGGATCTCTCTTCCCTCTCTTGGCAGTGTACTTCAAGGTGAGGAAATCGAATACTTTTCTACTTTTCAGTCCATTCCATCTCTTGGGCTGTTCAATGGTAGTGATAGTGAGTAATGAGTAATGAATCCATGTACAATTTAAACATCGGTGGCTGATTTCATAAATTGAAAAACCCCTCACTTCGAACTTTAGTGGAAATTCGAACTCTAGTTCGAACAGCTAAAAAGATTGAATTGAGTGCACAGAAAATAACACGATTGTGACGCGCAAGTTGCGATTGTTTTCGACATTTCGAATTCTGTCTCAACGAGTGAAACACTTGAAGAATAAATAGCACGTTGCACTGAAAAATAAAGACCAGTAACTTTTCAGCAATTGGGAATGACTCCAGCCCAAGCTGGTCTCCTCCTCGGTATTCGACCCCTGATGGAATTCGCTTCTCATCCCTTCTGGGGAATGTTCGCATCGAGATTCAAGAGGGTATGTCGTTTATATTATTTTCTACTTACGGTCGAATCACGAGCAAATCAGTCCGTGGAAACTTCAAATTAGTTGTGAAACTTCGCATTCTTGGCATCCAGTATCTAGAACATTTTTTTAGTACTCACATCAAGTGAAAAAAAACAATGAATATTCTTTTTCAGGAGAAACTGCTTCTGCTCTTCTCCCTCGTTTCTCTCATCGTCTTCACTTTGATGATTGGATTCGTGCAGCCGACGACTCCATTCTGCATTGTCTACGCACCGGAGAGCAATCAGAGCTGCCAGGTGGAAATAGTTATCTTATTTTTATCTCGTCGAGTATTTCAAAGAACCTAATCACAGGACTCACGAGTCCAAGTGAGGGTTTGAATTGGGAAAGAAAGGCCGAGTGGGTGTGTGAAAAACGCCGCGAGGAGTGCGCCGAAAGTGGCCGCAGTTCTGGAGTTTCCCAAACTGAATTATTGCTGAAACTCTCGAGTTTGAGGGGGCTGCAAACTGCAGATTCAGAAATACAATGCCGAGTACTAAGACTGACTGGTATCTAACCCATAACATCTCTCATTCCAGTCCGTCCTCTCTCCCGCTGGTCGCAGTACTCACGGACTGCTCGGATTGGTGAAGGATACAGCGGGAGTGGGAAGGAAGAAGAGACAGGCGTCGCCTCGTGAGTCTTTTTCGAAGATCTACGTGGAAAAATTGTGGAATTGTCTGATTCTTTTCCTGAAACACACCTGCAAACAATAAATCATCGCAGAGCTAATCGACACGATCATCGACATGTCGATGCTGGACAATGAACATGTGGCCGGACTCGCACCCAAGTATATTACGACCAAGGAGGTCAGAACACGATACGACAACCTTCAAAATTATTCTTTGGATATGTTTCACAATTGAAACAAGTGCCTGAACAGACCAGTTTCTTCAGTGACTCGAGAACATGATGGAAATAAAATGTTAAATATATTAAATGCAGGTGTGCAACTACGACGAGAACGCCCAAGGAGTGCTCGTGTCTCCTCCCCATTCGACACGAGTGTATAGAGAACCTGCCGTGCAGCAGGTAAGGCGATTTGTTTCCAACTCATCCCGTTTTAACTGCTGATAGTAGCAAAAGAATGAGTCACTATCTCTCAGGCGTTCATGCTTCTCCTCATCCTCATCTGTCTGGGCGAATGGTTCTCCTCTCCCGCCGTTCCCCTGGCCGACTCGGCCACTCTCTACGCCTGCAGGGACAATCCCAAGGATGTCAGCCCCATTTTGATCTTGATTCATGCTTGTAGAGTACTAGTACAGAGAAGATTTCAATCATTCGAGATCAGAGGTTGAACAAATCTAATTTCAGTACAAGATGATCCGCATCTTCGGCAGTATCGGCTGGTCAATCGCCATGTGTCTCATGGGAGTCGGTCAGTTTTTTGAATTACGTCATTCTGAAAAAGCGCAACAATTTTATTTCTGAATTATAATTCTTCTCTACAGGTCTCGACTACTCCGATACCTTCCGCAATCATCCCTGCCCCGCGAGAGAGAATTCGACCTCTGAGAAGAATTACACGCTCTGCTTCGTGATGTGCTCCATCTTCACCTTCGTTTCGTGCCTGCTGGGTTTGTTAATTCTCTCTGTTTTGGTTGTAAATCACGAGATCACTCCCTTTTATTGATGAAAACCATTAGATTTGTTCCAAATGTAATTGAAACCTTTGCAGCGACGCAGATGAAGTTCGGCGAGGATTCCACCATTCCTGCATCGGTGAGTAACTATCAATAATCATTTTAATAAATAATAATAATAATAAAGGTGGGCGGTCTTATCATGGACACTCGCACGGACGAGGTCGCTCCTGCTGTCGTTGAGAAGGCCAAGGCGAGGCAGCTACAGGTAACTCATTTTCTTGTGTAACAGCTTGTCTTCCTGAAAATTTGTAATAAAACCTTTATTGCAGTCCGACTCCTCCGCAGAGAACACCTGGCTGACCGCTGCCAAGGCGCTCAGGTATTCACCTTTTTCACTGGGTCACGTGGATCAAAGAGTGCAGGAAATAAAGACACTGAATCCATTCTTCTCTTCAGAAACATCCACATCGTGGTGTACCTCGTGTGGGTGATGACGATCGGATTGGGAGCGGGAATCATCTTCGCTTTTCTCTACTGGCATCTGCAGGTCAGTTCACAGTCTGGTCGTTCCGGTCAATCGTGGAGTGCTGCGTTGATAGCCCCTATGAAATGCCTGCAGGACCTCGGCGGCTCGCCCGCTCTCTTCGGAATCATGACAGTCGTCAACCACGGATCGGAGATGTTCATGAACATGCACGTCTTCAAGTTCATCAACAAGTATGGACACGTCAAGGTTCATTCCTCTTCATTTGTTCTTAATTTCTCGACTTCGTGAACCAAATGTGTCTCACAGTTCATTTGAGCTTGTATTTTCATACCTGAAAATTGCAGATCATGATCATGTGTCTCGGGGCGAATGTCGTTCGTTTTCTTCTCATCGCGATGCTCGACAATCCGTGGATGGTTCTCCCACTGCAGATCATGCAGGGTGAGCAAGTCACTTTGAGTTAGAGAATGTAGGGATAATTGGCAGTGTAGCAGAAGAAAACCCCTGATATTATGGCCAAAGCAAACCTTTTTGTTCTTTGCAGGAGTGGTTCTCGCGACGACTTGGGCTGCAGCCACCACCTATATCACTCTCATCGCCCCGGAGAACATCCGATCGTCCGCCCAGGTGAACTCGTTGCTTCAAATACAACGCTTTCGTTGGTATTATGAAATGTCGATAGTTTAGGTAAAGGTAAAGGTAAAGGTTCGGCCACATCAAGCGATTTTACAGTCGAAAGCGACTACGCTAGGTGGTGCTCGTCGGTGGGCCGACTTGCTCCACCTAGCGTAGTCGGCCCACCGAGTTGATAGTTTAGAACAGATCAATAATTTGTTCAGGGCATCCTCAACTTCCTCTACAATGGAGTCGGCAGAGGACTCGGAGCGATCGCCGGAGGAGTCGTCATCAATATTATTGGTTAGCATTTAATTCAATAGTTCTGGAACTCGACAACTGTATCCGACTTATCAACCTACATAATCGTCGTTCAGGCACTCGTGCGGTCTTCGTCCTGTACGCTCTTCTCTGTGCTGCACTCGCAGGCGGAGGATACGCAATCAACAAGTTCTTCCGATATGAGGTTGGATGAGACTCACAAAGATATGTTTTTGAAATAACAAAAACATTTCCAGGGCATCAAATATTCTGCGAACATGTTCGACGACAATGAAGATGCGATCGACATGATGAGTGGTCGGTTTTGACGTTTTTACCTACTTTCGAAGTATACCTCAACTCTAAAAAATAAAAATATCTTACAAAGTGAATGATGAATTACAGACTGTTAGAGTGATAGATAAATGAGGTTCAACTGTTGCAAGGATACCGTTCCTTTCAGCTCCTCAAGGCCTTCCCATCCGTCGCGAGGGAGGAAAGTTGACGGAGGCATTCAGTGCCCAGACAACCGCAGTCAATTCCAATTATGGAACCATCGACCCGACCCAGGATGCGTACCAGGTTGGTCCATTTCCTTAGTGACGGCTATCAGCTCAGTTGACACATTGGGATAACAAAAAATGAAACATTGGTCTAACTTTCACTTCATCAAGAATCTAATCTTTGATCTTTCCAGGATGCCTACGACCAATACGTGACAACTGGAAGATAACCTCTTTCTGCACTTACAATCCTCTCATCAAGTCATTCTCTCAGGTCGACGACCAATGCAATAGAAATTTCTCAAAGTAGAGCCCGGTGTGTCACAATTATCTAGATTACGGTAGATACGTACAAAGTCAGTTCGCAATCAATCACACCACCCTGAGCCCTTAATTCATCACGACCGTTCACTTCATTCTCCTTCTCAGAGTCAGAATCTGATCCGACACTAACCTTTCGCTATTTTCTTTCGCCACGTTTCGCGAGTGCTAAAGCAAACTGAATTCTATGCAATTATCGTAGAATTTCACGTAGTTTCCGCTTCCAGTTTCGATTAGAAGCGTAATTATTGTATTTATTAATTTATTTATTCAATAGGTTGCAGTGATAATAACCCCGTTGCAATATACATTTGCCTGATCCGAGATTATTTCCTTTAGAGTTTCTTCGTAATTTCAATTGTAAATTGTTTCCCGACGTTAGACGAGGTTCTGCCTGATTTCTTTCGTTCGCGAATAAATCATATGCTTCTTTTGGTTTTTTCTCATACAACAATTAGATCGCAAAGCGCACCATTTTAATGATTACCACAAGTCTTTAATTCCGAATGACTCATATGCCAGGCGCAATTGCGACACCTTCGACCTCTCGATCTTGTCCAGATTGAGGGAAATCGGTTTAATTTTTGAAAACAAGTCTCAAGTAAATTTTCAATTGAAAAACAAAGGTGTTTGTCTCATGCAAATCCAATAATTGTTATTGAATGAACTGTCGATAAGAGGGAAAAGTCACGTTCCTTCCCTCATTCTCGTCTCTCTCGTCCATGGAATGCGGTTCCTCTTCATTGTCGCTTCTCTTCTCTTGCTGATACAGGTACAATGCCTCTATCTGGGAACTGCTCCTCTGTTCGGGCCTCCCTTGTCCTGTCCCATTCGAACTCCCTCAGAAACCCTACCATAAGATTTTTTAAAAAAATCCCTTTGATTCACTATTGGTACTGTATATCTCATTCCAATCAGAGTCCGCACGAATAGTAAATACGGGCGCAGGATCGTTTTTATGGATTATGACACAGATGATTGTTCACTTGAAAGTCATAACTATCTATCTATTATCCAATCTCTTATCACTTTGTTTTTCCGATATTTTACTGTCTTTGATTATACCCAGTATTTACCTTGAATTGGTCGCCTTTTCATTTGGCTCAAATGCCGCCTGTTCCGCCTTTTTGGCGAAGTACATTGACAGAGAGAATTATAAGGGAGTCTGCTGTAGAGAAGAGTTGAACGGCTTAGATGTCCTGTTGGAATTTAATTTGAAACAAAACCACATTCCCAATTAAGCAACTATAATCTATGCAATAGCGGGGATAGAAGAATGTGTCCGACTGCTAGATGGACACTCATCCCAATCATTTCTAACATCTCACGACAGAGGTTACAACGAACTCTTGGGGATGCTTGATCTGCTTCGTCGGAAGATTGAACTTGATCACAATATGCCAGAGGGGATACAATTCTAAAAAAATTAATTTCAATTACAATAAAAATTACTCATCTTTTCAGCCGTTAGATGGCGACACAAGTTTCGGATCCGGAGGAATTTCAACTGAATTGACGAACGAACCGGAGAATCTATCGATCAAAGATCTTGAAAAGGAGTTGGAACTTGCTCAAAACAAAGCAAATGCTACAAAGAAATTATGGGACGAAGCAAGGAATGAATTGAAGAAAAAAGAGAATGAAGCGGCTCGACTCAACAAAGATTATGAAAAGAAGAAGAAGGAGTTTGAGAGATTGGATGGAATTGCGAAAGAGCTGGTCAATGCTAGCGAAGATTTAGCATCAATTACGCAGAGAATCATGGAAGTTCAATTTACAATACGTGGAATCAATAAAAGACCTGACAGACTCGCCGATGCAAATCGTAAATTGAGGACTATGGATCCGATTGCTGACGATCCTGTTGAACGTCATCGTCTTGTTGATGCAATAAAAGCTATTGAAAAGGAAATTGAGAGAATTGAAGGCGTTATCGATGGAATGGACGAAACAGAGGAATCATGCACTGAACCTTACGACGCACAGTGCACAGCGAACATCAATTTGCTTTCTGGCTATCGAGCGGCAGTCAAGAAAGCGAATACAATAGATCTTCCTGCAGCAAACAAGAAATTGGAAGAATATGATAAAATAGTGAACGAATATCCCAATTTAGTGAAGAAGATTAACAAATTGCAAAAAAGTGTTGATACCATGGAGGAGGATTTGAAAATAGCCGAAGATGCTGAATCTACATTGAACGATTCAAAAACGAAGGCAGATGAAAGGGTGAAGAAAGCAAATGAAGCTCAATCGCACGAAACAAAGACGGTCGACATTGCACTCTCAGAATCAGTCTTAGCAGAAGAGGCGAAGAAAAAATCAGATAAAGAAGTGGACGAACAGAATATAATTGTGCAAGAGAAACAGAAGGATTTCAATGAGGCAAACGGTAAAGCTGAAGCAATGAAATCACGATATGACAAGAAAAAACGGAGTGAGGAGAAGCCAAAGGCTGCGTATGTTTATTTGCATCCGAGTTCTTAAAAATGAAATCAAAAATAAAAACACTATTTAAAAATCACAATAATTAATTAAATTAGCATCTAAAAAACTGACTATTTCCAGTGGCTTCCCATTGTGGATTATCGGCGTTGTGATGGTCGTCATTCTCGCAGTCGGCGCTTTAATCGCAGTCTTTCTTTTCCGTCGTCGAAAGAAGAATCAAAATCAGAAAAATGAACAGAAAACCGATCAGCAGGGTGAGACTGAGACACTTCGATTTGCACCGACACTAATTCAGGATCAGTTGCCAATCCGACTTCTATCTCAACATCGAAAACCGCTGAGAAGGTTGATGGTGCGTTTTTTCACGCTGACGACAAATAAATGCATCATGTTATGTGTATTTGCATACGCGCATAATTAAAGATATTGAATGTATATTTTTAGGCAATGACTATAAAAATGTTCCACGACATCCTAATGAGGCAGATGCAACCAATTTGGCTGGACCCATTGAAGGTTCCATTGATTATTTCGAAACGATTAACTAAAACAAACTACTTTTTCATTCTTTGAAGATGTCAAAATCGATCGATCCTCTCCTGAAATTCCTGAGAAAGTCAAAAAGCTGCTATCGGAATATGCGAAGCCGGTACATTTCCTTCTCCCTATCTAAAACAGAAATGAATATATCGATTTAAGAATACGGATGTTCGGAGATTAAAATGGAAGAATGGGTGGACAGGTTTTTCCAAATAGTTTAAAATGCAATTAAACTATTTATCGCAGAGTATTACTACACATGCACGTGTAATTTGGATGGAAAGAGTGATTCTGAGGGAAATTCGGTGATTGGATCTCTCCATTTCCTTATCATGTTTTTATTTTGCAGCGCTGTGATTTTGGCAGAAAACACTTCACATTTATGGGAAATATTACAATGAAGACTGAGCATCCTATCGATGAATTCGATGTATTCAATATTTAAGCAGTAGAAACAATGACTCCTGTAGAGTACCGGCCAGAGCTTTAAGCGATTGAATTCGTATTTCTCCTTATTTTCCATTTGATTTAACTGTGCTCTGGCCGGCATACCTATATCGTAGTGAAGAAGTGTCGAATCAATGTTAAAATTGTATGTATTTTAGCACGCGAACAAATTCGAGTTAATGACGCCTTCCCCGAAGCTTACGAAAATCGTCTTCAATACGAAACTGATCAAGGGATTCAACTACGGAGAGGGCTCCGATCAATTTGTCGACGTTATTTCAATTTCGATCGAATGCATTAGAAAGGTAATTCAGGTGCGTGGAGAGAAAGAGTCAGAACCAGCAATAGAGAAGAATCGAATTGTGAATGGATCGAAGAGTTATGAAAGATCAAAGGAAACCGATAAAGCAAAGACTCGAAGTGAGTTGTGACATTGGAAGCACAAATTTGAATATTATTTTAAACAGTATCAAAAAGAATACATGTACAATTTCAGTGAATGCTGGTGGAGGAAAAGATCACTCTGGATCAAGGTCTAGAAGTGAAACTGGACCAAAGCCTAATGAAAGTAGAAAGAGAAATGATGAGACTGGATCGAAGCCTGATGAAAGTAGAAAGAGAAATGATGAGACTGGATCGAAGCCTGATGAAAGTAGAAAGAGAAATGATGAAACTGGATCGAAGCCTGATGAAAGTAGAAAGAGAAATGATGAAACTGGATCGAAGCCTGATGAAAGTAGAAAGAGAAATGATGAAACTGGAATGAGAGATCGAGACAGCTCAAACAACTGGGTAGAGTGTCTGGAAATGTTCGATATGTGGGTTATTAATGTATTGGAAGTATGAAACAACTGTTCCAGTAAACTTGACAAGCACATAAGTGACCTTTCGAGATCCAAGTACACGAGAGTCGGTGGTGAAAAGGTAGTTGTTCCTTTGCAAACGCCATTGAAAACGTGCTTGGAATGTGAATTGTTTCTAAACACGATCATTATATTTATTATTGCAGTACGAATTCAGTATCTTACATATTCGTGGAATTGGTATGTGAGCGGGTCCAGGCTATACTGAAGGAAGGTTCGTAGAATTTCACTGGAAGTTTAGAGTAAAGGAAAATATTAAAAAAACAATCATATTTGTGAGAAAGACAGTATAGAACTATGTGTATTTCAGAACCTCAGGTTATGGAGATATCGCATCCTGTTGCGATCGTTGGTGATATTCATGGCCAGGTTAATCCCTTAATTTTTACTGACTGTTTTTCTACGAAAATTACATATATTTGAACCCAATACTTTTGCAGTACGAGATGCTTCACCGGATCTTTTCGACATTTGCTGAAAGAGGTCGGCCCGGTTGGACTCAGATCAGATTCTTGTTCTTGGGAGACTATGTTGACAGGTAATTTAGACTTTTCTGGATTTTTTTGTTTGAACAATTATTTTCAGAGGCGATAAATGTCTCGAAGTTTTCATGTTCCTTTTCCTATTGAAGATCAAAAATCCCAAGTCGGTTAGTGTCAAATTACCAATTAAAATCGGAATCCATTTCTTTACAGTTCGCTATCTTACGCGGAAACCACGAAACGAAGCACATCAATTCTCGATTCGGTTTCAGGAAAGAGATAATGGAGAGATTCGCTGAGGTAAGAACTTCAACTTCAGTCGGTAATCTTCTTATCCTTTCAGCATGGAGAGGAAAAGGTTGAATATGTGTACAAACTGATCAATGACGTCTTCGATTTTTTCTCAGTCGGATGTCTCATCTGTACGTCAATCTTCTCTTCATCACCGATTAAATCAATTCAGCCAAATCCATTCTGGAATGATCCTTCCGACACAATCAACGGGTCCATCTTTGTTGTTGTTGCGCTATCTTAGATTGCTAGATAATTCTGAAGGACGGTGGTAATTCAATCGTGTCGCTCCTCAATAATAACACAATTCAAAGCGAAATCGTTTCCAATCACATTTGCAGATTTCATCGTTCTGCCAATAGAGACGTTGGTACGAATTACGGAAGAACTGAATTGGAAGCACTGCAAAAACATGGAATCATTGCTGTCTTCCGTGCACATCAGGTCAGTATGAATCGACAAATGGTTTGAATTGAAATAACAATTTCTTTCTACCCGATGCTCAATGGAGTGAGAATCATTCACAGTCACAAGAACATGACTGTCTTCTCATCCATTGGAACGACCAAGTTCAAGAATATGGTCGAATTCAATCAAAAATTGTCCGAATAATCGTTTGATTCAGCCTAATATCGTGGGCGTTGCATACATCAATGTGGACGATGAGATGGGCATCAATCTTCTCAGTCCGGGAACATCCGAAATGAGTGAGCATTCAAATTGGATAACTATTTAACGGAACTCACAATCGAGCAGCATGCGAAACTCTGATACCGAATGCAATTGTCGCGTCTATTCCTCGAAATGCAATATAATGAAATGGAAAAATACTTTTTTTTTTAATCAGCAAACAATTGTAGGAAAGCGCTATCCGGAGGAAAAAGAAGACTTCATCTCTCGAATCGAAATGGCGAACGATGCCAATATCTGTCACAAATTCGTCGTCCCTGACAATCAAACTGGGGTGAGTTAAAATATCAACGTAATTTTTATAGCCAACAAACAATACCTTTTCAGAAGGTGGGACCGGAGGATCCTGATATACATAACTCAATGTGGAATCGAGAATCCCGCTGTCGGTCGAGTGGGAGGAAATGAATCCACCGGCCATCACTAAGGCTGAACACTGAATCGGTCGAGTGCGAAAAACCACAAGCATCACAAACAATTAATTTGCGAGTAAAGATAATCGATTATAGATGGAATTGTGTTCACACAATAAGACAGGGGAAGAAATATAAACGGTTGGCATATGTATAGGAAAATAGAAAATCCTCGATTATTTCGTTATCAGGTCGTAGACACCTTCCTCAGAAAATTCCACCATTCATGACTAACAAGCTCATCTTTGAGTAGGATCACTAATGCCGGCAATGATAACTTTCCAGTAGGCATAAGGAAATATCTGTCGTGTACGTGACACTGCGAATGAATACGGCGACATCTTTCTTCCTTGATTAATCACCGATCGACGATCTCTCTAGCCAATACTTAGACCTCGTTCTTATAGATAAGAACTGATAAACTGGGCGGCGTCGACGGAATGAAGCACCGCCCACTTCGATTTGCAGAGATAAAAAGGGAGGGAACATGATGAGTTTATTGTGCGAATCACCACTTCTGCCTTCTGCATTCTTTCCACAGTAGCTTTGAACCCAGAAAGCGTGCATACATGTGCTACGTTCCTTTCTCATAACCTGTTCACGGTGTAATAATAATAATCCGGTGTTGTATTTCACACAATACCAGTCATGCATGAATCATCAATCAACTCTTCTTACAGACGCTACTCTGATTTCACTCATCGATATCATCGAAATGCTGCCATTGATAGTGGCCTGTGTCTCTATCGCCATTGCTATTTATGTGTCAGTTGCTCTCTAATAGAAAACCTTCTTCTCAGTCGGAATATTCTCCAAAATGCTTCATTAATCTTTGTAGATACTACGTGCACGACTCTCAATACTGGACTCGTCGTGGAATCACTCAAGTGCCTGGGAAACTCTTTCTCGGAGTGTGTCAGCAAGTGTTGAAGAGGAGTGAACCGAGGCTGCTCGTATTGAAGGAATGGACTAAAGTGAGTGTTTTGAGTCTACATCAGTACAAATTCGGACGAAAATGAATGATTAACGAAACAGAAAAATGGTTTTGAAAAAAAGAATGATTTCAGAAATATGGCAAGACGTACGGATTCAAAGAAGGAGCAAAGAATGTGCTCGTAACTTCCGATATCGATATCATTAACGAAGTTTTCGTCAAGCAGTTCGATAATTTTTATGGAAGAGTGGTTGGTCATTTGTGATCAATTTCGCACAATATTTTTCTCTCTGAATTGTCGATCGTTTTTATTTGTTCATTGCCGCATTAGTTACTTTGAGTAATTTGAATTCCTGAAATATTCGAATTCATGAAATTCGAATGTTCTAGACGGCTATTCTCGGAGCTGACCCCGACAAAGACCAACAGGTGCATCTATTTCTGTCGAGAGGACCAAGATGGAAGAGACTGAGAGCACTTTCCGGTTCGTTAGAGAGATCAAAGATCAGTGCTTCTCAATTCCAATTCTATCCATTGCAGTTCCGACCTTCTCCATTTCCTCCCTCAAGAAGGTTCGACACATCGTCGAGGATTCTGCGACTTCGATGGTCGAGATAATGGAGAGAAGACATGGAGATGGGAGTACTTGCAATATTCACGAGTTAGTTAGATAGACTATGTGATCGAATTCTCTTCACATGCAATGAAAACCAATAGATGAAATACCGATACAAGGTAATCGCATATTCGTTCATTCCCTATCTAAATCATCTTTTCTCTCAAACACTTGTAATCACCAACCACTGTCG
This sequence comes from Pristionchus maxplancki, assembly GCA_900490775.1. Taxonomy (NCBI): domain Eukaryota; kingdom Metazoa; phylum Nematoda; class Chromadorea; order Rhabditida; family Neodiplogasteridae; genus Pristionchus; species Pristionchus maxplancki. The sequence goes on along the minus strand of LS570137.1, from coordinate 371,526 downwards.
CATCAAAATATCACGCTTTCCATGATAGATTCGCAAATTGTCACCATCATCAATTCACATCAAAAAGACAATCCCGACATTTCTCATCCATTTTCGATTGCCTTAGATCAAAGTCCACCTCAGGGGGGTGGACTTTGATCTACGCCAATCAAAAGGCGTAGAACGAACATCGACTTTGATAACTTACACAATCACGAAGCAAATATTTGAAGTGCCTTTTGTACTGGTAGAGAATCATTGGATTTGTTCACTGTTCGGTTGCCACTGACCAAGACGTGACAAAAATAAGAAAAATGCAATTCAAAATTTCAGTTTCTTCTGCGAGTTCACAATGGATGTGATTGCGAGGCTCGTTCTTGGTCAGAAAGAAGCCATGCTCTTCAACAACTCTCGCATCGATGTCGTCAAGGGAGTAAGTCTCTGTACAGTAAAGACTTTACTATCTACTCCACTACTTCGCCCGCAGTTCGGCGAGTGCCGCGCACTTTCTACGAAAATATCGTAGGATTCCTTCAGATGATGCTTCGCGAAACGGACAATCCCATTCTCCACGCTGCCTACGCCTTTCCCTTCCTCGTCCCAGCCATCAAATGGGTGATCTATAGGGTTCGTTTCACTCACTTTTGCATCGCAACTTCTTGTTATCTCTCGCTTGTCATCAACGCCACACCCGTAAAACTACAATGCATTTTGCTCGTTTAATTGTAATCGCCGAATAAAGCGGTGATTACAATGAAACGGGGAGTGACTTTCCGATCTTAGCAACGCGATGACATCGGGAGAGATAAGAAGGGCAGACAATAGTTGCGAGGCAATAAGACAGAAATAAAGGCGAATGCACTTCGACCCTGCCCGTATTCTAGATAATGAAAATGATGAGAGAAAAACACCAGTGTAGTTTGAAAAAAGCTTCAATCGTATTTCAAAATCCTCGTAAAAGAAGAAAAATGATTCAGCTGGACACTTCGCTCAGTCGATCTGCTCGCAAAATGAGATTCGATATCATGGAGACGGTGGGGAAACGAATCAAGGAACGAGTGAGTTCCATCCATCAGTTCCGATCCATCTGACAACACTATCAGAAGTCTTCCCCTGAAATGGTTGGCCATCCGAATGACATGCTCGATATGTTCCTCGATGCTTCCGACGATTCAGATGAGATTGAGAGCCATGATGGATTCAAACTTTCCCAGTCAAAGGTTTGTCTATCCTACATTCATCCTCTGGTGCTGTTGGATTTGTTTGGGTAGTAATAACTTGGATAAAATCATAATTCAGACATCGAAGACTCTCAGTGTGGACGAGGTCGTCATGCAAGTTATCATCTTCATTCTAGCAGGTATTCTAACTTATAATTTGATTTTTTAAACTTTACTAAGTCGATATAAATCGCAGGTTTCGACACGACCTCCAATGCCCTCGCCTACACTGCTTGGATGCTCGCGAATCATCCAGAAGTGATGAAGAAATGTCAGGAGGAAATCGATGAATGTTGTCGGAATGAGGTGAACATTGTCAGGAAATAAGTCTGATCCATGTGAGTGTTCTTCAATAACTTTCATCCACTTCAGTCGATCTCCTATGAAGATCTCGCTAATCTCAAATACGTCGAAGCTACGTGCAAAGAGACGCTTCGATTGATTCCCATGGGATCTATGTGAGATTATTCATTTTATTTTCTTCAGCTCCATCGCTGCCTATTACAAACAGGCGCTTGTGAGGATAGAATGAAACATACCTCAACATCATTGAGAAATAACTAGCAATATTTCAGTTCAAACTCGCGAACTTGCATGAACTCGACGAATGTGTGTGGAATCGACATCGAGGAGGGAACTTGGATTGAGGTATTTCGAAATTCAATTGTATCGAAAATAACACTATCTATGTTTTAGGCGGACATCTACTCACTCCATGTGGACAAAGAAGTATGGGGAGAGGACGCAGACGAGTTCAAGCCGGAGAGGTACCCGTTTCTACTTTTTCAGCCCTTTCATTCCGTCTTCGTACTCGAAGCAGCCAAATCACGGAGCATACGTTTCAATATTCAGATGGCTGGACCCCTTCTTCCACGTTCCCTCTCATGCATACGGTGCATTTGGAGGAGGACCTAGGATCTGCATCGGGATGAGATTGGGAATGATGGAAGAGAAAATGGCACTCGCCCATTTATTGAGGAAGTGGAGCATTGTCAAGGCTGATCCGCAGGTTTGCTGTCTTTCATGGCTTTCTGATCCAGAGAACGATTCGAATAGGTTTCACATCTTTCAATAAGGAACCTCCGTTGTTCAACCAATTTCGTTAAATTTGTCGAGGGGAAATTCTAATATTGGATAATCTTCAGCAAAAAGAGCTGCGTATGCACGGTGCGATAATCGTAACTCCGATCGAAGTTCCAGTGAGGATCGTACCAAGGTACTGAATCGACTTTTAATCTAGGAAAGAATATTTCATAATTATTTTTTTCTTTGCTGATCCGTTTTGTTGTGTTACCCATGTCTGTCATAATAGTTGCATTGTTTGCTAAGACATTGCGATAAACGTTTTCTTTATTATTCTTCGCTCACTCAGAAGAACACAGCAGAAATGCGATTATTAGACTCGTTTTAGATACTGTTGATAGGCATAATTCATTTGAACTCAGGAAAATCTCTAGTCGGTCTTCTTCTCTGAAAAGGCTATGCAATGCGTAATGGAATGTGACTATCGGATCGGAGATATGGGAAATGGATCGGGAATGTGTCTCTTCTTGTCGTGAAGATGAATTATTAGCAGGCAGAGGCTTCTTGGCGGCTGAAAAAGATTTTTTTTATAGATTAAACAAAATTGGGGATAAATGCAGAAAATTATGTTGCCCTACCTGTTTCCATTGCCAATTCTCTTTCTGTTCTGATCTCTCATTCCATCGATCGCTTCGTAGTCAACGGGAGGAGTATCGGGACGGGCGACGTGCACCTGCAATTACATGTCTATTAGTGCCTCGTATCAAACAGGTAAGCCCACCTCAGTCTCCAGCGTATGCGATCCTCCCTTTCCTCTCGATCGGAGGGTATCGTAGCCACTGAAATACAATTCATTAGCTAATCTCAGAATTTTGTGTGCTAGAAAAGATCGAACACGAAGAAAAACGTACTCATTAGCCTCCCTCTTCAGTGTATTCGAGAACGCCTTCTCATTCAGGTGAGGTTTACGGTAGATTCCATCCTCGTATCGTTCCCAAGGAGAGTCCACCTACAGTATCTCATGATCATCTAATTCTTTCTATGACCCGAACCCAGATCAGGATCAGAAACTCCCTCACCTCCTCCCCTCCCGGTCCTCCTCCAGTTCCATTCGTTCCCCTTCTCATCCTCGGAGTCGTCTCTTCATAATCGGGTCTCGGTTCTCCTCTTCCCATCGTTCCTCCAACGTAGCTCATGCGAGAGGAATCGTGAGTGCCCATGCTGCAGAGATGACTATGGTACCAGAAACCAAGAGGCATGGAACCATGGATCCAAAGTGTACCTGGGTCGATCCTCGAAGTTTCTTCCTCTCGCCATCGTTCCGTAGACACTCTCAGGTCCAGTGATGATTGGTCCTGGAATTGATATTTTCTGTGTCGTCGTGAGTTTCACTTGAGTTTCACTGTCAATTGAAAACCTCTGAACTATGCTTGTGGGAATTCTTGAACTGCAGTCGCATCTAAGAAAAAAAACGCTGATAATGTAAATTCCCTCACCATCACCCGATGGCGGTCTGAAGGGAGGCGGTCCTCCCATCCATCCAGGCGGAGGAGGGAAGGGCGGGGGAGGGAACATCGCGCCAGGAGGAGGAGGAGGGAAACGACCACCTGTAATGAGGGTTGACGTGCTTCGTTCTTGTCGCTAATTTGCCTGGATAGTGTTGACGCGGATAATTCTCACTGACCGAAGAATGCAGCTGGATGGGGTGGGGGCATGGGTCCTCCTCTGAGATGGGGAGGAAGAAGATGAGGAGGAGGAGGATGGAACATCATCATTGGGTTCTGCATACCTGCAACATTTTTGCTCCAGTTTCGATGTTATCTGATGTGTTTCATGGTCTATTCAAACGTATACAGTCACTGAGAAATTTGATAGGGTTAGGATTTGCGAGATAAAAATATCATTTTTAGTTCGGTGTACTCACCAGGCGGCAGTAGATGAGGAGGCGGAGGCATGAAGAAGGGAGGAGGAGGCATTCGATGATGCATGAAGGGAGAGGGAGGAAGAGTGCGACCTCTGAGAGAGGAATGTTTAGGATCTTTCCAGATTTTCACAGTCTTCTCTTGTTGTTTTGATATTTCTTCTCGTCCTCTTCGAATGATTCATTTCGTCCCTCACCTGACTCTCTCCTCCTCCTCATCACTCATCGGCAGATCGGCCTCCGATCCGAATCGTCGGCTCGTCCTTCGATCGTTGTACACTGGCACGAGACTTCCGTGTGCGTGACGACCTGAATGAAGAGATTGTTCATTGTTCAACTATCTAATTCAGAGCAACATGTTTTACTCGAGGAAATGAGCTTGTCATGGTGATAAGTTGATAGAGGGAAGAATCTAACCATTCTCACTGGCAGCTCTCCTCACTCCTCCTCTCTTCTCTTCAGTCGACGAAGAAATGGAGGCAGTCTCGCACTCTCCTGCCTGCTGACGCCACTCCCAGTGGTGACGACGGGCCTCCTTGAATTAGTTATTGGATTTTCGATCGAGTATGTTTCACACAGTTAATTTCTCCTAGCAATTTTACTTTGCACAATAGTTGTTTTTCTGACGGTATAAGCAAGAATCAATTTCATCGACTATTCAACGGACCTCTCTATAACCGTCCCTTCCTCCCTCCTCTCTTCGATCACTCTCGGGACTCTCTCCTCCCACTACAGACATCTCCTTCTGACGCTCGTCCGCGTCCTTGATCGCCTGAGATTTGTAAGGAATTATTCTGAATTTTACTATGATTAAAAAGAGGTAAAGTCATCAGAAATACAATTGAACATTCCTCACCTTGGTCGGATATCCCTTCGTCTCGAGATATCTCTTCTCGAAGTAAGCGAAGAATGTGCATCGAACGAGAGCTTGCGCGGCATTTTCGTTGGCGCAGATGAAACCATGACACTCGAGCACCTGAGAATAGACATCAATTGATCAAGAAACACAAGGGTATAATGGATAGAATTACGAGTACTCACCCTCACTCCGGTCGTCCTTCTGAATATGGCAGCAAAGATGGGCGGATGCGGCGAGTTTGGAATATTGGCGAAGGGAGAATCGAGAGGAATGAAGCGCTCACCACCTCCTGAATTCATCTGATTCAAATAATAGTTTTGATTGATTCCTCACGGAATCTGCGCTCTGCAATGACTCCAGTCAGGTCGGAGGCAGAAGTGGAATAAATTGGTTCATGCAAATAAACGGAAATAAGCTGACCCTCAACATTGAATCCGGTGACATTGACGTATCTGACAGCTCCGCAGTAGTGCATTGTATCGATCTCGAAGAAGGCCGTCTCCTGCTTGCGATCGCCTGAGAATAACAGATTATTCGTGTCTACATGTCGAATACGTTTCAAAGGATCTACGATAATGATAGGTTTCGTTTTGTTGTTGATTTTTTTCACGGATTTTAGAAATTTATAACAATTTTTCGAACGCCATCGACTCTTAGATCGAAGAAAGGATTACCCTCGATGTATTCGAGAAGCACTCCATCACTCCACACAGACAGCCACGAGTCGATTCCTCTTGTCTCAGGGGTGTCCTCGACGGGATATCGCTCACGGAGAGGTTGTTGGACGCCCTGGAAAATGATGGTAGGTTTAGGATATCATGCAGTGCACTCAAATAAATATCTTTCCGGTGTTATTTGTCGCATTTGGAACCACTCGAAAACATCTCTCAACGCACACTCATTCGCAAGCAAAAAAGGATGGCATTCCAATCAATCACATCCCATTCGATGGGCGTTGTTAGCAATCGTTCATAATGGGTACAGCTAGCCAAAATCCCATTCACGAAGCAGTATCACAAGTGGCAAATGACATTCGTTGAATGTGATAGTCGAACTGGCAAGCTGATGCAGAAAAAAAGAAACAGTTCCACCTTATTTTTTAGGCGCGAGTTTTCTTTTTCTTCACTTTCAAAGTATTTCGAAATCAAGGCGAATAAACAGTGGAAAATACTCATAATCACCTGCAATCCATCCTTGGTTATGGTGGGAACGGCACTTCCAATGTAGAGAACTCTGCATCGACAGAGAGGAACGGCCGTTGGTCGAGCAGATGGATCACGAGTTTCCACCTCCATTTGATAGGCTGAATCACAATGAATATCTATGAGTCAAGCTTCCTCATAGAAATTGAAAATACGTAACAACAATCGCGGCAATTATGAGACAGCTACACAGCATAACAATTAATAAAATTGGAAAAAAGAGGAGTCAACTTCCATAGATCAAGGAAGTAAGACAACGCCTTATGAGATTGTGATGAGTGGATGATTCTTAGCGAGATGGCAAATATGGTGCAGATTGCGCAACAAAGAGGGATCTTCAAAGACCAATGGCATCTCTCTATCAATCGATCGATGATCCGATCACTCGCCAACGGTCTCTTCTCTATCTCTCACAATACTGCCTCTCTCGTCGGCTCTCAAACTGGTTAGGAGAAGGTATTGTTACTGTTCAAGTTGCACCCTGCGCAAGGAGAGAAGAGGACACCTGCTGGTTTTCTACCCCGAAAAGAGGGCCGCATTGGGTTCTAAGTGGCATGCCGTTGAAACAGCATGTACTCAACATCAACTTGGGGTCAGAATGAGATCTAGACTTGATTCCGCAATAATTCTTTAATTACCGTCGAGTGAATCACCCCTGACGAAAAAAGTCGTCTTGGGAATACGAGTCAATTTCCGAATTACGAAGGATGGGGAAGGAAAGAACTGAGAGTGAGGCGCGGTTCTCTGGACCCTATAATAGTGACCAGCAAAGATGATCGATGGTCGAAAAAGTGAGCGCGAAATGGGCAGTGGAGCGTAGCTTACAAAGCTACTGGATTGGATCGATTGAGAGGATCAAAGCTGGATATATGAGGGAATACGAATCCATATCAGACAGGTAACATCAATATCCTTCTTCATAATGACTAGAAAAAATAAAATCAGAATTCTGCGAGCAAAATCATTGCAAACAATACATCAGAACATCCGGTGACACCATCAGATTGCAAAAAACACGGGATGGCATGGAATTTATGGAATCAACAGCGCGAATTCAGTGATAAATCACACGAATCTAGCGATAGGAAGAGGAAGAAGAGAGGGGAGATCGTAAAATAGAGGGGGGGAGTTGGGGTATCACTAGGAGTTGTTGTGACACTCAATGGAATGTGCAAAGGAAATCTGTGCGCGAGAATTAGAGAGGAAAGAAGGAATGAGGGAGGAAGAAAAAGAGAAAAATACAGTTCGTGAATGAGTAACTGTCACAAGTTACGAGGAGGAGAGGAAGAGAGGGTAAGCCAATTACGGCCACGCTTGGTTATGACTGGATGTTAGATACTAAGGTTAAACGCTAAAGGCGATGCCATTACTTCCGAGAATAAGAGTAATATTGAATCAGAGGGGGTGCGAATTCAAAGGTTCACTGTAAGAGGAATAAGAGGTCATCAATACGAGAATGACTACAATGCAATCAGCCAACCAGAGAGAAAAGCGCAGACGAAAACATCGTTTTCGATCGAATAGCGATGGAAAGTGAAAGGCTGACTGACCTAACACCTCCATTAGAGTGCCCTCTTCCTGCCACGTTTGAGGCCCCATCTTACCCTCGAAACGAGAAAGGAAAAGAGTGAGAGACGGGAAGGAAGAGACGGGAACGGGTTTGCGGCCTCCGAAGAGAAGAACTCTCGATTAATCTAATGGGCCAATCGTGTGATTGATCCCCCTCCTCCTCCCCTCCCCCGGAAGAGAGAATGGAATGTGCACGAGAGAGAGAGAGGAAACAATCGGACGGTTTCATAGCACAATGATGATGATGAAAGAACATGCGAGATGAGGAGTTCGGTGAAAAGACGAATTATTCTCAAAAGAACAAAAATTCTCTACACGATTAGCTCATTTCATTCATACTCGAGATTCATGAGCATTACCATACACAGGTCATTGAAGAGTGAGGAAGTGAGGTAAATGAAAAGGGTTAAAACGCCTGCACTCTACGATGACCCTCCTTTGCGGCATAAATAGTAGCCATTCTCCCTGCATCGGGCGGTAAAGAGAACTGAAGGAAGGAAGAAGGAGAAGAGGGGGAAGGGGATCTAAACGGCCTTGGCCGACCGTCGAATCGTCTCTCTTGATCTCATCCCTTCCAGATAAGAGAACCCTAGAGGGAAAGGAGTAGGAGTAGTACAGAAAAAGAGAAGAGGAGGAGACCTCCAATCGAGATAGATATCAATCTCTCCCTCTCATGAGATCACCTTCCCATTCCCTCCTTTGAACGACTGTCAATATATCTCATATGTCGAGAGGAGATGGAGGGAGGGAAAGAAAAAGAAGATTTGAGATCGGTAGTATTTATTATTGAGGCTCATGGCAAAAAAAACAAACGAAATTGAGATGATCTTAATTCCAGTCTTATTCTGGAATGGACTACAGACGGAATTCAATTAGCAGGATCCATTTTGTATATCCAAGTAAACGTGAATCTCCCAGATGAATCTCTATGCTCTTGTAGAATATCGATTGCTGTTCGTGAAGTGAAATCGGCAAAACCGCGCTTCCGAGGCGGGTTCACCAAGAACGCTTATTATTTTCAAAAATGAAAATAGATATAATTCATCCTTCTTCATGGTTTTTTTGGCTCACTTTCTCGAAGGAGCCATGAATCTTTCGGTAACCCAAAGACTGTCCGTAGACTTTATTCTAAATATTCGAATGCAGCCATGCCAGTGCCAGTACATAACAACGATTGACGGAGCAGATATCCAAGCGTTGGTGTCTAAACATTCCCTCTGGCAATGCTTCAGTGTATCGCAGCTTATTGACTGTGATAGGATGATTCCGATCAATTTACGGCTGATCAGAACTTTATTTCTGTCAATTACTTCAAGGAGATCGAAGAATGGCGCCACCAAGAAGATCCACTCGAAAATGGAAGGCTGCTGCAGATGAGGTTTCGTCCTTTCTTCTTACATTGTCAAACTTGATTGTTTCAGAAGCAGTCGCCTGCATCGAAAAAGCCTCGACATGATGAAGAGGAGGACGAATCCAATGTAAGTTGATTGTGAGCTGTTTAGATGTCATCGTTGTGAATACGAATACGAGTTAAGCTGGCATTTAGTTGCTTATGTTCTGTGTTTTCAGCATCAGATTCCGCAGCTTCCCGACGATATTCTCCGTATGATCATCGAGGAATTAACGACAGAGGATCGAGTTCCTCTCTCTCGCGTCTCCAATCGATTCCGTCGCGTGGATCTCGACGTTGGCAAGAGGAAGTTCAATGATATTCGAGTCTTCCTGGTGAGCTGGCAAACTAAAAATATTGCGCTGTAAAAGAAATAGAAAATGACAATTGGTAAATTGCAGGACAGTCAATGGAGAAATCATATTGACATCAAATTATCCTCGTGTGAATATCATTTTGAGTGGCCGTCGAATGGACAGATTCTGAAGTCATTGCCGTTCAATTTCTTCAAGAGATCTTCTTCGCAGTCTCTTAGCGTTTTTGTAAGTTTTTATTCAATTACTATCAAATGAATGAATTATTTTCAGATAACCGGCAAAATCGATGGAAATAAAGCTATTGACTTACACTCGGTTTTCGACTCTCTGAACTTCATGAAACTATATTTCAATTTCGATTGCACGTTGTCTAGTTGCGATTTTCTTTCCAGGTAAGATGGGAGGGATCACAAAGAAATTTTTTTACACACCTGACATCATTCCAGCTTCTGTGAGACGTTTTTAATTGGACAAAAACAATCAAAAGAAATAACTCTGCATTAGACTTTGAAATATAACGGTTTATAACGATGTAACTAGTTACGAAGAGAATTTTGTAACTAGTCATTCTTCACTCTCCCTCTTTACTAGAGCGGTTTCGTAACTAGTTATTTATTTATTTCATAACTAGTTACGAGAAAAAGTGAGCTTTTAGGGGGTTTGACATCGACCTGAGCTGAGCACTTTACCAGGGTTGATC
>LS570137.1:319055-354275 GCA_900490775.1 Pristionchus maxplancki | reverse complement strand
GGCTGTTAAACGCTGCGGATGCGCATTGGCATCTTCCCTTGTAAAAGGCTCGTGAGGCCTCGAGCGATCCGAAAAAGTTGCGATTCCGCCACTTCGTGGCTACATCGCAACTTTTTCGGATCGCTCTCGGCCTCACGAGCCTTTCACAAGCGCATCGCAGGCTTCGCATGTTTTGGAGCGCTCTCACACGCAAAAAAATGAAGAAATGAGCGAGAAAACGCTGAAAACGCGCGAAATACGAATTTCGTCATATTGCATAGTGATGATGAAATATGTGTAAAAAGTGAAAGTTTTGATCACGTGGAGTTGTTTGGCAACTCGCACGGTCATTTTGGTTGAGTTAGCGCTGAAAACGGCGCGAAAAACGGATTTCGTCATATTGCGTAGTGATGATGAAATTCATATAATTTTGAAAGTTTTGCTCACGAGGATTCTTTTGGTTCATTGCTCGAGTGATTTGGTCAAGTTAGCGCCGAGTTACACGCGAAAAACGGGTTATTGCGTAAGGATTACGTCATATTTCGTAATGATGACGAAATAGGTATTGATTTTTTAAGTGTAACTTTTTATGACAAGTCGATTGGTACCGGCCCTGGGTCTGTACGACGACGTTAAAGTGGTTTTCCAGGCATTTTTTTGGAGCGTGACAGACAAACAAACAGACAAACAGACAAACAGACAAACAAACAGACGGACAGACAGACGTAATCATTTTATACTTTTAGAGGAATGGGAGAGAAAATCCTTTGTTCTCGCTATTGGAATTCCGGAAAATTTTCCAATAAGAGAACCCTATTTACAACTGCTTTTGGATATGTTTTACAATTTCTCTAAATCTTTGATTCTAAATGCCGATTAATTGTTTCTGCACTTTGCTGTCATTATAAAGACCATAATACATTTTATCGGCGCAAGTTGATCTAATGTTATTGAAAACATGAATACGAACAAATGTGGTCAGCATGCTCCGAAGAGGGAGAAGGACAAGTCAGTTAGAGTATACTTCGAGCATAATCTTCGGCAGCCACGGCCCTTGTAAGTCGAGTGCGGTCAGAAGCAAGTAGCAGTCCTGCAATGGAGATGTCTTGTAGACTTTCAGCATTGTCAGATGCAAAAAAGGATGTGTTTTGTTTCTTTATTTTAAAAGGAAGCGCTTCTTGGAATTGTCGAAATAGCTCACTTTATACTTCTGGACGACTCTCTGCTGCCAAGTGAGAATGGAGAGCATCTGAGTGAAGGCGGGAGGACCCTGAAATTATTGATCCCATCGATCGAGAGTATTGCAGGAGCAGTAGCAAGAAGGACTAGTTCGGCTTCAATTAAACATGCAAATTTGATTGTGGATCAAATTCTAACCTTGGTTGGGCCTCTGCGAGCCAAAACGTAGGACATGAGCGATTTCGAGAACAGTTCACGCTAAAAAAAGTGTCTTATATTAGTTATCTTTTTTTTGCAATTCGAGAAAAGAGCAGAAGCTCTGGATCTCACCTGGCTCTGCAGCGCTCGCCTACTTTCCGGGCAGAAACACTCATGATCTACAAATTGAATTTTTCAGTGTATCAAAATAATCAAATCAATTCTCCTACCCGGATCACAAGCCATGATCGCCTTCAACAACACGTATTCTTTCTTATCCATCTGAATTGATTTGAATCTCTTGATTATCTCGAAGTTGTTCGCTCGTTCGATCGTCGCTTCTCTGAACGAAAATCATCAATTATTTGTTTTTGTCGGAAAAGATAACATAGACTAATTGAATCGTATGTCATTTCTTGAGTTTTGTTTTCTCAGCGAAACATATTGCATTCTATTTTTGTGTGGAATAAAATTCAGCCCTTGACGAAAAAAGATAATCACTTGGGCAATTCTCCCTCGATGAGAATCTGTCCATCGGGCATCACAGTCACGTCGCTCTTCCTCACTTCGTACGAATAGAAAGCAGCTGCGAGGATCGTCACCATTTGGGTCACGTTCTTCACTAGTTGTAACTGAATGGATTTAGGAATGATGCCCCGGGTTTTCGCGTCGATGCCGAATAAATCGAGCCAACCTTCTCTTTTTCCTCCAGGTGGTGAAAGAAAGCAAACGTCTTGATCCATTCGATTGTGTAGATCTGAAATAATTCGTACTTTGTTGTACCCATCGACGTAATTGAACAGATAATGCAGTTACTGTGCGTGGATGTCTTGCAATAAATAGAAATACAAATGATAAATCATTCCACATTACTCACCAAATCGACCATCACCCATTTCTTGTAGGTCGGCGGCAGCGTGTGCGGTTTGTTAGGGAACGGGATGCGGTCGCGGATTCGCACCTAAATTATCGTTTAAAATCATCGAATTCTGGGAACCAATATCTCAATACCCTCCCTATTGATTTTACCTCCTGCAGGCCCCTTGTTTTGGCGTAAGGGTAAATATTAAAACGATAATCGAAGGTTCAGCGCACCTGCAGTGGAAGGAAGGGCCCGTGCAGTGGATGGGGAGGGTAGACGAGGGGCATGTCCTGGAGAGAGATCATAAGCCTTCCCACCAAAACATTTACTCACCCCGAATTCGATGCCCATACGCGACGGTCCAATCAGGCACCACTCCACGTCTATGGCTGCGTTCGGGTACGGATTGTACTGCGATCGCCTGCAATTGTTTTTGTTTGGCAACGATTATAATTCAATCAGATCAGGATGAATTCTTGGGGCTTCCTAGATTGGGTGTAACACATTTGACACAGATTTTAAAGAATTGAAGTGATTTCGCACTCGAAGCCTCCTCTGACCTCAATCTCTGGTGTGCCTCATCCAGATAGATCATCTCCTCGATGAGTCGATCGTACTTGCACTCGACGGGTCTCGTCAGGGGAATCAGATGGAGGGACGAGGGAGGATTCCTCTCCGATTGACGTTGACGACGAAGAACTTCGTGCACGAGACCATTCGTATCTGAGGATGGGAATCGGAATTCATGGGACTTGCAATAACTTATTGAGATGAAATGAAATGATTGATGGAAATGGCGACTACAATAAATTGTAGAGCACGTGAAACATAACCGAACTCTATGTCGCTCACCCTTATCCTTCACCGCATTCACCGCCAAAGGATTCATTCCTAACTCCACACATCGATCGAAACGACACGCGCGACAGTGAAGACGATCGGCTGAAGGGATTTGTTGAGATCAATACGAGTCTTTGACTTAGTCCGGACATCAAGGAACAAAAATAGGATCGTTGGTATGAAAATAAATCAATAATGAACTAACCCTTGCTCAGCGCAGCCTTGCACTGTCCTCCATTGCTGCACACGAATCTCTTCTGGTTCTGGAGTGTGCGACGGAAGAACGATTTGCAGCCATAGCAGGAGGGAACCTGCGAGATTGAGTGGTGTAAGACTGAGAATTGGGCAGATATGTTTCATTCTCACTATTTCCTCTTTCAATGAATTTTCAACGCATTGGAGCGTTGCTTGCGTTCAAAATATAAAAAAGCACTAAACTTACCTCATAATTGAGTCCACTCGCTTTATCCCCACAGACGGCGCAGATCTTGGGGCTCTCTGCCTTCTTCACCACTGTGATTCCCTCCTCGGAATCAGCGAGTGATCCACTGGTACTCGGAGAATCGTCAACGATGAGATCGAAGAGATGGGGATCCTGAGAGAACGAACGAAAATGACGACAGTACGATCGAGAGAATCTTACCTGCATATCGTGCTCAATCCATGTCGAGTAACCGTCGTCTAAGCCCTCGACCAAAGAGGGATTCTGGAGCCACGTAGAGTACATTCTGTCTGAATTAAAATATGGGAAATGCGAAAAATGTGGGTGGAAACACATGAAAACTGCAGCGATGAGAGTAGGAACATTATCAGGAATAGAACGCAAACAGGCGACTTAGCGCAGTAGGAGAGAGTGATCAATGAAACAATGATAGAAGAAGGAGAGTTCGTGCAGAGCACTCTTGTTGATTATACGCAGATTGGCTTAACGATATTCGAAAGTGTAGTACTACGTGATCTAGATATTGCGAAACGTTGAGGTGATCAATGGTTCATCAGCGAACTGTTGATGCCATTGGTCAATTGTAGTTACTTTTTTTCTAAAAGAACTCACACAACAATCATAGAGGGCAAGACGGAACAGCTTTCAAAACCAACTGAAACACATGTGATTCGCGATTGCTGAGTGATCGCAACATACCCAGATGGCAAAGAGTGGAAAAGAGTGGAGGGAAATGGGAAAGAGAGGGACTATTTGCGAGTCGAGAGACGATAGGGAGAGAAGGGCAGAAACAGAAACTAGAAAAGCGAGTAAATCATCATTATCCGTATGTTGTGAGAGACGCAAATTGGGTTGCAGGAGGATTTCATAACTATGAGACAGGAAGGTGCAGACGAGTCTACGAGTGGAGTGCGAGAGTGTCAATGACGTTATCTCTCTTTCTTCGATGTTTCATCGTTTTGGTTGACATTTGGCTGATAAGGGGATTAGTTTCTGACGAGGTCGAGGAATTCTGAATTAGGGATGAGTGGAAAATTAATCAGTAAACATTGTTGACGTGAATCCTTGGATACAAAGCAGAACAAGGGCCTACTTCTCGAACATTTCGGACCACAACGTTCATCTGTTTACAGAAAATTGTTCTATCAAGGGCCCTGGCGAAATAGAAATATAAATTAATCTTCAAGTACGAAAGTATCCAGTTGCTGAAATTCGTGCTTTAAATTTACAATTTTATCAAATGTTGAAAGTTTTCCTCTTACTTTATAAATATCATGAGATACTTATGATAGGAGCGAATCCCCGTATCTTCTCATCTCTCTCCAAAGGAAGAAGGGAAGGATCGAGATCCCTCTTCTCATTTCCTCCTTATCCCCTCTCCTTCCCTCCTCTCTATTCCATCCATTTCGGGGTGAGAGGGATTTCCCTTCAGGCAGAATTTTCTTTCTTGCGAAAGGTACACTTTCCTATCCTTGCGTTTCATTCTTGTCATTTACTTCGTGGTTGGGATCGGCATCTTCACGCATACTCAAAGCTAAGATAATCCAATGAATGGTTGGCGCGCAGATTACAAAGGTTCTCTGACCTAGTCAATTTTCTGTCAAGCTGTCCTTACTTCTCGCCAAAGGGACTATTTCCAACTACCTGAGGTCGTCTAATTAGTTAGCTACATTCCATTGATGGAAGGAGTGGGGAAAGAGAGGAAAGGAATCGAGGAAGATGGGGGAGAAGAGAATCCCTTGCGGAAGGACACTTTCTCCATCGAGGAAGAGACTTCCTCTTTTCTTCTCTTTCTGTACTGTTTCATCCTTCTTCAATCCGTATTCCTCCTGATTGGATTGGCTAAATATCCCTTGCTTCTCTCTTGCTACAGAGGGGATTGCCTAATGAGGATGAAGAGGAGAGGGGGAGAGGACTCTCTCTTTAGACCGCAATCTCTCTCTCTCTTGAAGAAGATTCTCGCTTCCTTCTTTCCCCTTCCCTTTCTCCGTCTCTTTCCCTCCTCCTCCTCTCTTGAATAGACCATCTCTTCTATGAATAACTGTCTGCCTCTCTTCTCTATGCATAGTCTATCTCACCGAATGACCAGAAAGAGAGTAAGGAGAACGTAGAGAGAAACGACACTCTTTCCTCCCCTCCCTTCCTTGAAGAAGGCTCTCCCTTCCTCCCTCCCCTCCCTACTTCCTCTCCTTTCTCTCTCATCTGTCTGCTCGTCTGTTCTTCTCTACTGCGCATATTCTATTGCGTACTCTAACCAGTGAGAGAGTAGATGGAAGGGAGAGACCAATCATAGCGTCCTTCCTCTTGCTCTCTCCCTTGCGGAAGGTTCCCTCTTCCTTCTCTCTCTGTATCGATTCGACGAGAGAAGAGGGAGAGAGCTCCCTTGTGAAAGGCTGCCTTCTTTTTAACCACAGAGTCTCTTCTCTCCTTTCTTTCTCGCGCGTTCTTCCTTTTTTTGAAATATTTCAAACAATCCCTTGTTCTCCCTTACAGACATTGTCCCCATATACATGTGTTTCAGCATCAAAACATGGCGGATCAGCCTCCAGCTCAGCCCCCATATGAGTACAAAGGCCCATACAAGGGAGTTCCCATGTACAAGCAAGGCGTCGCATGGGCCTTCCCAAAGAAGGAAGAAATAACTGATGGTGAGTACTCACTTGTCTTTTTGGTTGTTTTTCTTCGTTGAGACGACGTAGAAACTGAAGCTTACTACTAGAAATAGACGAAACAGCTCAAATTATGCGTTTCTCCTTTCAACATGACACCTACAATTTCACTAAACTCGTACAAAAAGTTTCTTTTCTCAACTTCATCCTCTTTCAGAAGAGAGCGTGGCCGATTTCTCTCTGGCAATCGCGGCTCCTTCCCTCGATCTCCCCTCGACCTCCGGCCTAACTCCCATTCGACAGAGAGCGAAGAGAACGAGATCCAGCAAGAATCGATCTCAGTTCTTGAGATATTTCATGGAAACGGACGACCCGTCGCAGTTGAGCTGTGTCGTTTGCAATGCCAAGGTATTTTCTTTGAAGGGTTATGATTGGCAAGAAATAAATCTCTTCATTCTCCATGCTCTCTGGCCTCTATGGCCGGTTACAATTAGAGGGTAAACGAAAAGATGAGACGATTTCATATGAAGTTACGACCCTATTTATGATTTCTGCGGTTTCAATTTCTGACAAAAATGAATCACACTTCCTCTAGGTCCGATACATGTACGGAACGAAGAAGGTCACTTCTTCTCTTCGTGATCATCTCACTGCTTATCATCAAGAAGTAATGGAAGAATTGGACAATGGAGATGCGAGACACGAACAAGCACAACTGCATCTGTTGAAGGCATTCGCCACTGGTGAGTGATTCATCTCGCCATAAAATATGATGATCAGACTCCGATTTATCAAATGACGGCAACACATTCGAAATAAACAACCAATAATCCTCCAGGCGAACTGAATCTCGACAGTGCCGATAGCCTTGAAGTGCGTGCCTTCGCGAAAGCTCTCGACCCCACTTTCGCCTTTCCCGTTCCCGATTTGTACACGACAGTGCTGGATGAGGAGTACAAGAGCGTCCATGCCAGTGTGGTCAGTCGTGTTATTGTGCTGTTGTTGTTTTGTTGTTATTGTTTTGAATCGGTAATCATCACGTCATTCCTTTAGTCGGTTTCTCTCCTCGGCCAGGACGTCGCCATCACAGTGGACGATTGGAAGTTCCAATGGGGAATCACCGCATCGTTCATCGATTCCGACTGGCAAAGGCAATTCGTCGTGCTGCCATTGATGAAAAGCGAAAAACCGGTGAGAAGGGGAGATTCGCATTGCTTAAAATGGGTATCTTCTTACATTTCTGCACTGTAGTAGCCACGGAAACATATAGAATTGAATGGTTTTAATTCGAGGCGTTTAGAGGAGCAAAATATGAATGCTTTGCTCATACTTCCCTATTCCAGCTGCGCAACCTCCTCTCCCTCACCCAACACGACTACGGAATCAAGAAACTCAGCGCTTGCATCACCGATATCGAATCAGTGCAAGCGATCGGAAGCGATGGAGAGAAGATGGATAGGTCAGAATGACTTCTCTACTTGGCACTATTTTACATCCGTACTGGCCACGCCAATTCGTCTCTCATCACGCTCCCTATTCAAAGGGAGGAGTCGAGGTGGTGGGGCCAAAACGGTCCCTTTTACTTTCTCAGTCTCTGCGCGTCATCAACTCGTAGTCCAGAGGATTCATCCTATACTCCAGATTCGGCTGCATTCTCCGAGCCCTTGACTCTCTCGTCAACGATTCACTCGCTGCATTCGATGAAGGAACAGAGCTGATCAGTCGAATCAGAAAACTGTGCATCCACTTGAGAACGAATGAGAAAACATGGGACGAACTGAAGAGGTTCGTTTGAACATTTATCGAAAAAAAAAAGAAAGACAATTATCGACAGTAACTCAGGAAAACGGTGGAAGTTCGGTGGGCCACAATCAATGGTCTGCTGCCGATCTCAACGGAGGGATCGTGGGACAGCAGCCTGAGAATGATGAGAGCCGTGCAGTTGCAGGTGAAGTATTCGAACATTG
The DNA here is from genome assembly GCA_900490775.1 of Pristionchus maxplancki. Taxonomy (NCBI): domain Eukaryota; kingdom Metazoa; phylum Nematoda; class Chromadorea; order Rhabditida; family Neodiplogasteridae; genus Pristionchus; species Pristionchus maxplancki. The sequence continues at coordinate 346,199 of LS570137.1, read as the reverse complement.
TCGATTCCTCCAGATGCCGAATTCGTTGGCAAACCACAATTCCTTGTAGATGGAGCACCTCGACGACTCATTCCGTGCCGCGGGTCTCTTCCCTCCGACAAACGAAGAAATTGAGATGATCTCGTCGCTCGTTGCTTTCCTCGGAGAGATCGAGGACTTTGCTATCAAGGTATCTTCCAAGTTTCAGCTAGACTTTTCTTCATTCAGTCGTGACTCCTATTTACAGATGTCCAATCACAACTCGACACTGTCCTCGCTCATTCCATACATCAAAGGACTGGAGAAGACAATTGATGAGTACGCTTTCTCTCAAGTTCATTCGTAAAAATGTCCTTTCTCAGGTTGAAAAACGGTCCCCTTCGCGACTACTATCCCCATTTGCGCACCCAGTTCGAGAGACTGATGGCTCCCTACAAACAGAGTGCCCTCATTCGGAGAGCGTACTTACTCGATCCACGGTGAGAAAATGCATCTGCTAATGAAGATGAGAGAGTCCTTCAGATTCCTCCACCTCGGTCTGCTCGATGACGTCACTCGTGCAGCGGATCTCGTCGCTCTCTTCAAAGAGGCCGACGATGGATACTCGCCAGAAGGTACGTTATCACTATTCCCTTTTTTTGTAAATTGAGCGTAAATCGACTGATAAAATGAGAACATTTTCAGTGACCGAGGAGCCTCCGAAGAAGCGGAAGAGGTCGAATCTCCTCTCGAAGGCCGCAGTTCAGCCACTGCCCGAGATGGCCAGCCATGCTAAGGTTTGTAGACTAAATTGCCATTTTACCCGCCTGAATGGTGATAATAAGCCCAATTTTTGCAGCGCGAGTACGATATTCTCTTCGATATCGCGTGCAAATCCGATCTGGCCGAGGACGCGGATATCTGCGAATTCTGGCGAACTCACAAGGGTCGTCTATCTCGTCTCGCGTCCATCGCCCGACGACTCCTTGCCATTCCTTCCTCGTCGATTCCTGTCAATCGATACATCTCAGAGATGGGATCAGTCGCCAGCGTGTTGGGTGACACTGGGTGAGTGATAATTAGCGAAGCATAGATACAAATGTTCATATTTATCAGTCCGAAAGAACCGGAACAAAAGAAGAAATTGCTCTTCCTTGGAGTCGACAGCAAGAAAAGAATGCTCAGGTGAGTCTCAAGGACCTTGTTCCCATGAATGAAGTATCATTCAGATTCGACGATGCCGATGACTATCATTTATTCTCCCATAACCAAATGATCATCAATGAACCCATTCCTCCCAAAATATGAACGAGATCTCGATTATTGCAGTATTTATTACTCAATTCAAATGTTATTCATAATGTTGAACGCATAAACCCGTGAGAATTACAATACGGAATGATTCACAATCGCAGCCATGCTGCAGCTGCTGCAGCCAGTGCAGTGACAAATAGTGAGCTGCTTGCTGCAGCATTGCACAGGTCGCCCTTGCAACAGCATTCTGTGCCTCCTGTCGTGTCGTGACAGCCTTTGCCCTGCAAAGAATGCAGTTACTATTGAACCCTACCAGCTTGGAGTTGAGAAAGGAGTGCAAAACCAACCGAGCAGAGACCGTAGCCGCAACTCTTCGTCACAGTGTGAATGCCTGCCATGTAGAGATCGAGCTGAAAGGAAATCGTTGCGATAAACACGTCAATATCGCGAAACCCAACCGACCTTATAGCAGTACTGATCTCCATCTCCACATGGCAATTGCATGTAGACTCCCTGATTATTGTCACCAGCACCCACTCCGATGAAGCATTTGTTAGCCATTGCAACTGAGGCGGAGAGGAGCAGGAGGAAAGCGAATCGCATGGTGACTGAAGCTAGTGAATAGAAGAACCAACGAAGAGACAAAGCGAAATAAGATCAAAAGAGTGAGTGAAAGGGCGTCTCCTCTCTATCTTCCCCTTATCTTCTTCATTGATTTCCGGTAAGATAATGTTCTGATGCGGATCATCTGTAGTCAGTGGGATGAAATATTGCAAGATTCGCTTTTTTGATCAACAACTATGTATGAAAAAAGAGAGGTCGAAATATTTATCAGGTAGAGTGAAATTCATCCAGGAACTTGGTATGAAAAAAGGTACGGAGTTTCAACGCAGAGAGAAGGAGGTAGGCATTCTGAAAATGGCAGCAAATGATATATATTTGAAATATTTTCTCTCACTTTGAGCTTCATAATAGCGCCTTTCTGCCAATTGATCAACGATAGCATCTGGCTGTAGGCATAAGGGCCCTGCAAAGTCAATAAACGCTAACTTGAAAACATACAAAATACTCATTCATCATAAAACAACTTTCAATATCAATTAATCGTCTCACCTTATCCGGCCCTCTACTTGCCATAACATAGGATGACAGAGATTTCGCGTATTTTTCTCGCTGCCGTTGCAAAATATTTCGAGTCTCAGCGCAGAAAAAATCGTCGTCTGAGAGAAGTTTCTTTTTGATTTTAGTTTTTAACCAGAGAATTTGCACGACTTACCTGGATCACACGCAATAATTGATTTAATAAGTACGTATTCTTTTTTGTCCATTTTAATCGCCTTCATTCGAGATATTATTCCAAACCACTTGCTATAAGCAATAGAAGATTCTCTGAATGTCTGGCATTAGAGTTACCATTTTCATAGAATGAATTGCGTACTTCACTGGCTTCGTACACAACATTGTTCCATCGGGGAAAATCGTCACATCGCTATTAATTCGATCGTAGGAATCAAAAGAAGCAGTCAAGTAGGCTACAGCTTGAGTCACATTTTGCGCTAATTTTGACTTAAAAAACTAATAAATTGAAGCAACGAATACGCTCAAACCTTTTCGCACTCCCTCAACATAGGAAAGAAGCTTAGCGTTTTCAACCATTCGACTGTGTACGCCTTAATTGAAATTTATCTGTATTAATTAAATAAATATAAACCAGATCAACGGTGATCCATTGCTTGTACGTCGGTGGAAGCAATGGTCTATCAACTGGAATATCGATGTTGATGCGATGACGAATTCGATCCTTGAAATTGAGATGTAGATTGATGCAGACGTGTAATTATATCTACCTCAAATGACACAAATGGAATTGGCGAAGGATGAGGTGGATAGGGAGCAGGCATTTCCTGTTAAAAATATGTTGAATTTCGTTTCCCCCATTGGAAATTTAGTGAAACTTGATAGTTAGCTTCACACTTTCCATTAGGATTCGGATGCTCAATAGAAGCCATTCAAACAGGAATGGAACAAGGAACTCACTCCAAAGTCGATGCCCATCCTCGAGGGTCCGAGTATACACCATTCGACGGATTGAGGAGGAGGGAAGGACGGATTGTACTGCGATCGCCTGAAGAAGAAGATAAATAGATAGTACGAGTCATCTCATCATTGTACTGCGTGTATCATTCGATAATAAAGTCACCTCAATTTCTGATGTGACGCTTCAAGATAGAGCATTTCTTCAATCAATCGATCCATTACATTCTCAATGGGTTTAGGAGTCGGAATGAGTACAACTGCCGAAGGACTGGGTTCGGAGCTCTCACTTGATGGTCCCTCGTCTGTATGCGCCAATGCTGAAATTTATCGTTCCAGATTATGCATACAAATACATAAATGAAAGTCGTAAAAGATGATTTCAAAAGACAAGAAAATAATACCTTTTGTGGCTCCGACTGCTCTCACGTTCATCCCAGCCTCGATACAATGGGCAAAGCGACAAGAGCGACATCGCATTCGCTTTTCTAAATGATTTTATTGAGTATCTTCGCGATAAAGTCAGAATATTTAGCTACAATACTGCCTAAGAAACTAATTCAATGCCATTATCACCTCACCTTTCCCCAAATTCCTGCATTTCTCCGGCTGCTCACACACAAATCTTCGGTTGTGCTGAACAGTGCGGCGGAAAAAGGACTTGCACCCATTGCAAGAGGCTACCTGGAAAAAAACGGAATTGTCCCTCTGACTCAAAAATCTGATTGACTTACATTGTAGTTATATCCAATGGCTTTCTTCCCGCACACCGCGCAAATCGCAGGGCATTCTTCTTTCAGAACAGTCGATTTTCCTCTTCCCTTCACTGGCCAATCCACCCGTTGTCGCTTTGGCAAGTCAGCATAAGGGTTGATTTCCTCATTTATTGATGTAAATTCCATCCCGTCAAAGTGCGAATCAATTCCATCCATGAATGAGTGCATTGCCCTAGAAAATGAATCGAGATAATGAAAAACGAGCGGCAATCGAGCGAAATAAAGGAGATAAAGTAGTAGTGACAAATGCGAGAGTAGAGAATGCACCGCGCTGAGAGACGACAGAGAGGGAAAGGGTGGCACTCAGCGCAAACAAGAAGGGTTATTCGGCATGGCAGAAACAAGAGATTTCTGAGTTATTATGGCAGTATTTGGAACAGTATGAGGAAAAGCGAACAGAAAACGATTGCGGCTGTTATGAATAACATAAGAGCAGTGGTTGCCACGACGATGAAGAGAGAGCGAACAGAGATCACACGCGAAGAGAAGAGAGAAGTGGAAGAGAGAGATGGGAGGGAAGGGGGAGGTAGAGGGTTGTGGGTCTTTGTGCAGTTATGTGCGGGGAATGGAGTGCATTGTAGAGGGAGCTGTCCGAAGTGAATAAGAGCATGTTATTCGGGAGAAGGTACTCTTGCCCTCTGTCTCCTCATTTACAGAAGGTCAATTTGTGTGACCTGTTTACTGTCAACAGCAAGTTGTTCTCGCGAGGACTACTCCTTCGACTGCATTTTTTAATCTCTAATTTTTTGAAAATAGATCGCATGCCTTTCGTTGAGTTATGGTCTGATTGATAGTAGTCTAACCACTAGTGTGTCTTTAAAAGAGAATGAGTTGAAAGATCTACCAAGATGAAACGATCGATTGATTCTTTGACATGTATTTGAGTTCGAAGAGGAAGAATTCCGCAGTCTCGATTGCATTTCAAGTGCTTTTTCAGCACAGAAAGCGCATTCGTTTTCGGTATAAATACAGAATCAATGACTCTCGAATCAGTCGGATCTTCTTCGTCTTCTTCTCTCTCCTATCTTCCTGTTCTTTTGCACACAGGAAAGTTATTTTACTTACGACGCAGGATCCTTTTCCAAATGTGAATGAGAGGGATGATTAGTCAATGCTTTGCAGTTCCTCACTCGTCTCTCTCAACTGCAGTCAGAAGACGGAACGAAGACGACGACGATGAAACCGGATTTTCTTTTATGGGGACTTCTTTACTCCGATGTGTCCGTCCCGCTGTCCGTCTTTTCAGGATAACTGTAAATTCAATCAAATTTGTTTGCTTTCAGCCCCCACTAGTCCTTGCCCCGTTCCCACTGAGGATGAAACGCCATCTCCACCCGAAGGATACGAACTCGTAGAAGGAAGTATGACTATCGATGCCAACGGTGACGTTTGACTTAGTTTGTAATCTACAAATAAATCTTTTTGAGGAAATCTCATGTGCAAAACGGGCGATATTTACATGGTGAGCAATAAGTTTTTCTGAATGGGAAATAATGAGTTTGAATATAATTTCGAAAATGGCAATTTGTAGTGCTTGGACGGCATTGGAACGGGCGTCAATGCAGATCATCTCCATTGTCACGAGGAATTGAAAAAGTGAGAATCAGAGACAGAAAACGACGAATAATGACAAGATTAGCATGGCAATCTCATTTTTTCAGATGGAAAACGGGTGCTGAAACTCTGAATCTCACACAAAGGGTAAATGAACAGGGATTTTTCATAGATGATGATTTATTTCAGATTGGCTGCATAAAGTCGAAAGTGTCCCCTGCAGGAAGTACATGCATCTCGATTTGCCTCTCTCTGAATAAAAAATTGCAGAAAACTGTCCATTCTTCGTGGAGCTCTCCGAATGTGTTCACTTCGATGGCTTCGCGGTGCCTGGGACTGTTTCTGTCTGTCCTCACGGGACAAATGCAACTCTGCCTGGACACGAGGGCATCAGGAATATCACTTGCCATGGTCAGTGTTCTCGCTTTTTCTAGTTACATAAAAATATCCAGGCGAGTCTGGCTACATGAAGGTGGGCTTCTTGAATGGATCTATCTGCGAGAACAAAAGCTTCAATTTCACGTGTCAAGGACGTAAAAATATAAAATAATATTGATTTTAGTAACAAATAAAACTCAGCGACGACATCATCAACGACCACGACGTCCACTTCGACCTTAACGACGACGACGACTGCAGTGCCGACGACCACGACCACGGTAGTCATTGCTATTCCAAACGAGTATTGACGCCTCCACAATCCCATGCAATCTTTCAGAAGGCCGCGAACCCGCCGACGACCACAACAACGACGTCCGTCCGGCCAACGTCGACCACGACGGTGACCACGACGACGACGGTAGGCATCAGAGGAGCAGAGAAGGATTGTATAATCTCGATTGCAGATCAGTCCCAGATGTCCGCCCGGAGGCGTGTGGGGTGAATGGTCGACGACTGGTCAATGCGAGACCACTTGCGGATCATACAATGTTGCAGCAAGATTGAGAGTGTGCAATGAAGACATCTGTGGAGGGGTCAAATGTCCCTGCACGTAAGGAGCACCGATTTTTTATGTTGCTCTTGCGTCAACTTTGGGATTCTTTTTTCAGTGGACCTTCCGAGGACGTCGGTCCTTGTGGCATTGCGCTGTGCGAATTCCCAAGCAAAACTTGCAACGCGCCCTTCGTGAAATCGCTCAACAGTAAGTTCAAATTCTTTTTTTCGCGCAAGGAAAAGTATCGTTTCAGACAGAACATTTCAATTCTTCTGTGGATTCGGGAACGAAGGGAACTATCCATCCTGCAATCCGTGAATGCCTCGTCCTTCATGCACTTCGACACATCCCTCAATCTGTCGCTCGACCGATTGATATTTTACACACATTTGTAAAATATTGTGGGAGAATCTTCCGGCTTGCCGAAATAAACGATCATCCAAAAGCCCTTTATGTTGCATGAAATCTATTCTTGATGTTGCAAATACATTTTCAAATAATTCCAGAACAGAAAGTAAATGGTTGGGACTCATCACGGTGAGTACAACTCATCCATCACAGCGGGAATCAACGCTCCTTTTAGACCGAAAGCGGACATGAGAACGTGCAGATCCTGATGAATTTTTATTATCAGAATCAACAAAAGATTCAAAATAAAAACACAAAACAGGAAGAGTGCTTACTTTCGCTTTCCGAATCAGTCGTGTTAGCCAGGAAATAAGAGAAATCATCTCGCTGAAGGATGAGGGGCCCTAAACAGAGCTATTAGCTAGCCTCTGTAGGATTCAAAACAACCTCTTCGATGCCTCTTCTCGTAAGCAAATAGCGGAAAAGTGCTTGAGAGAACCGCTCTCGCTGTAATCATAGAAATGATTAAACATTTTCAAAATTAGTATTTTTGTCTTACCTGATACTCCAGGAGCATCCGAGACGCATGAGAGAAACCATCGTGAACTGAATAATTTCAGTCATCGTCGAAAACTCACCGATTCCTTACCCGACTCGCATGCCATGATTCCCTTCAACAGCACGTACTCTTGTCTGTCCATTCTGAGTTGACGAATTCGATGAATTATTTCAAAATGAAAGGCCCGGTCCATTTTCGCCTCTCTGCAAATATGACCTTGGCTATTGAAAACTTCTCAATAATGCCTCGGTAATTCCCCTTGGACGAGTATTATTCCATCGGGCATGATTGTCACTTCGCTCCCTCTCTCATCATGAGACCAGAACGCAGCTGTGAAGAGTGCAACCATACGGGAGACGCATTTGACGTGCATTCGCTGGAATTTACTGAACAATTTCGATGAAAATCAAAGTCATTTACCTTTTCAGTTTCCGTCAGCTTCTGGAAGAAGGAGAACGTCTTCAGCCACTCGATTGTATACAACTAAAATCAATTAGTCAATTTTTTCAGCTTCGATGCCTCACCAAATCAGTCATAATCCACTTCTTGTAGTTCGGAATGTACTTGAAATTGGCAACTTTCTGCGGAAACTTTATTCGATCCCGCAGACGAATCTATAGATTTATCTTTTTTCAAAAACGCAAACAAAGTATGAAAACCTCGATGGGAATGTAGGGAGTGTGCAGTGGAAGAACTGGGTAGGCAATGGGCATGTCCTGACAAATTAGCTATTGGAAATGACCCCCATTCTCCTGTTTTCTTCAATCGTTTCCCATCTCATTCAGAGTCAGAGTGCTGACTCATTTAGAAGATCGAATATAATTGGAGAGGAAAACTGACCCCATATTCGAATCCCATCCTCGACGGTTCCTGCAGCACCCACGCCATAGTCAGATTCGAGTCGTGAGGATTCGGATTAAAGCGAGATCGTCTGAAACAAAACTTGTGTCCACTGCTCGAATTAGAAAAAAGTTACCTCAACTTCTGATGAGCAGACTCCAGGAAGAGCAGCTCTTTCAGTGTCTGGTCTATCGTGCATTCGATTGGTCGAGAAGGGACAAGAGGAAGGAGAGTCTGAAGGATATTCCTCTTCGTATATCATAAAATAGAAGCAGAAAGCGCTCACTGTTGTGCTACTCGACGGCTGATTTCCACATCCATCCTTCGACCGATTTCCTCGTCTCTCCAGTATTTCTCGTATGAGTTTATTGCTGGCTGCAGTCTCCCATTATCTATTGTCGGAATGAACATGATCTAACCTGGATCAGCGACTGAGGATATTCCCAGGGGATTCATTCCCATCTCCACGCAACGTTCGAAACGGCAGGCGCGACAACGGACTCGCACTTCTAGAAAAATGGCAAATTTTCGAATAATTTCTGAAACAAAGAGAAACCAATGTAAAGCGGTGAATCATGAAAATGAGATTGATTCCTATCCGACCTTTGCATTTTCCGTCTCCTCTGCACTGATATCGCCGTTCTGCCTGAATCGATCGTCTGAAGAATGTCTTGCAACCAGAGCAAGAACCGACCTGAAAAGAGTTCGATTTTTCATCCTGATGTGACATTCACTCTGATCAATAAAATGAAATATTCTCACCTCATAGTGGTATCCACTGGCCTTGTCTCCACACACCGCACAGCTCTGTGGACAGACAAGTCGAGAATTAGATGGTTGAGCTGAAAGATGACTTCGATTTCGAGACAGGGACCCGGATCCTGATGTTTGGCACAACAGTCCCTAATCTGACATGTGTGAGACTATAAAGTACCCATACCTTGAGCCATTGACGAGTGATAAGCTTCGAACTAGGCCTAATGGCACTGAACGTATTGCTACAGCGTTTCTGAAGCTATTTCTGTAAAGTAAAGAGGTGCAAGGTCGATATACCCAAAGTATAGGCGAGATTCTAGGGGAAACTATATGAATGGGTACAAATCTGCACGAAACGAGAGAGAGAGAGATCTCGTCCATACCAGGGAAGATACACGGGAGTAGTGGGAGTGGGGCAGAACGAGAGAGGGAGAGGGAAGATGGAAGTGAAGAGAGACGAGAGGGAGAAGAGGACGATTCAAGGGAAAGCAAAGAGGGCAAAGCTGAATCATAACAGGAACCAGACAGAGATCACTGAAACAGCGCGAGAACTGTAGCGTATTTACAGTGTAGAAACGATGAGAACATTGCCTCAAGCAGTAGTAAATTAACACTTTTTCACAAAAAGAGCACCAGTACTCAAAGTGGCAAAGTAGATACAATGAGATGGGAAGGGACGATAGAGCAAAGGAGCAATGAACCGAACTGGAGTGGAGTGATTGTGATTGGAAGAGATTCTAGTAAGGTAGATTGTTAGTTAGATAAGATAAGATATGATAAGATACGAAAGTTCAGAATTCTGTAAGGAGCATGTAAAGATTAACTGCAACATAATTGCAATTGCTTCATTTGCTCAATGATAAGTAATTCGAAGAGAAAGAAGTGTGATCAATAATATATTTCCTAGCTCAATTGGTCATGACTTGATCCAGAAGAATTATGAAAAGTCAGTCGAATTGCGAAAATTGATTGGTCACCCACAACCCACTTGTCAGAAAATAACGACGGATCCATTGGTATTCACAGGACAGCAATCAGAGCAAAGCGCTGCAGATCCATCTCGAGATGCAAACTCTCTTCACTTCCCACGCTCTCTCTCTTCTCTGACCTCAGACTACAGAGGAGGGGGAGACGCGGCTTGATCTACCCGGTCAATCGAATCTCGATCGATCGATCGGACCCCTTCCCTTCCCTTGTTTCCCTCTCATTCAGCGTCGTTCTAGCTTTCGTTTCCTTTGTTTTCTTTCACCGTGTTCCGATTTCTGACCTACATTTATCTATCTTTAACGTTTCTGTCAGTCCTCGTTGTATTTTTCATATTCTTCTATCGTTTCTCAATCAATTTTCACGTGGTTCTCCTCGCTGATGCCCCGTGTAATCTCCCAATTGCCTTCAGATAATGTGGGACGACGTGGACGGCTGCGCCTACACGTACCTCATGGCGCCCGAGTCAGTGGACGAGTGGAACGAAGCCCAATTGAGGATGCGCACCAGTACACCACCACCGGATCACCCATCCGCCCTCTTCTTGCAGTCGAGAGGTCAGATTTCCCATTTGATTGACCCCACTTGGCTACGTAATTGATGAGGGATTGATCATTCTCGTTAGTAGATTAGCTGAAACTCATCTTTGTCTCAATGTGAAAGTCTTCAACAATCAGCCTATGTGTCTCGGGGTTGCGTCTCGTGTACGTTCCCATTTGCAACTCTCTGATTCCTTTCCTCTCAGATCCATACTGGAATCCTCCGCCGCCGCCCTCCGACCAACAGCAATTCGGAAATTGCACGAACTCACCGCACACGCCACCCAACCAATTCGGATTCGCCACTCCGCACCAGCAGACGCCGCCCCACGATGCTCCCGAGTACCCCGTCCCGATGCAGATGCTCAGTGAGTGGTGTACTTCCTTATTTGGTCTTGATTGGTTACGACGCATTACGAAGATCGCTGATCAATAGCAGTTACCTATCACCTTTCGTTGCTTCTTTTTGGTGCGCGATCTTTGATCTCTTGTTCAATAACACCTCTTCACAGGTTTCAACTACTCCTTCTCCAACTACAATGGCTGCACACCCGTGCAGCAAATGGGAATGTGCACGGGCTCACCACCTCTTCCCAGGCAAATCGAGTTTGTCACTCCGCACCGGCAGACGCCACCTCTCACCGTCAATGCTCCCATCAATATGGCCGGTGAGTGGTGCACTTTGGTGCACAATCGATTCGTTTCGTTTGATCTTTGATCTCTTGCATCAATACCGCATCTTCTCAGATTTGAACTGCACGACGCCCAACTGCAGTGGCTGCAGGTCGCAGACTGTGCTGCAGCAAGTCGTGAGGGGCACACCACCGTACCCGACTGCCCAATCAGGGTTTGCCACTCCGAATCAGCAGAGGCCGTCACTCGATCGCCCCTCTCCCGGTGAGTGGTGCACTTTCCACTTTGCCAGAGTATCTATCAAAGCACAACTCAGTGATCCTTCTTCAGATGCCACCTTCGCCCAGCTCACTCCAGTCTGCATCGACCAGCAATTGGTAAAGTGCACGGATTCATCGCGCACGCCACCCAACCACTACGAGTTTGTCACTTCGCACGAGTTTACGCCGCCCCTCGATCGCCATCCCGATCTGATGCCGTTGGACGGTGGGTGGTGTACATTCCCATTTGAATATCGACTGATGTGGCTACGTATGTTCTATAGTCGACTATAGTCAGTAACCGCTTGAGCTTGATGATCTTTGATCTCTTGTATGAACAACACCGTTTCTCAGATGCCCACTTCGCAACGCCCTCTCTTCCCGTCCGCATCCAACAGCAAATGGGAATACGCACCGATTCACCGCACACGCCAACGTACCCCACCACACCAGTCGGATTCACCACTCCGCAGAAGTCGAAGACGCCAGTGAGCTGTTCCTCTCCCGGTGAGTCGTGCAAGTTACAGTTTGCTCATAAACACGCAGTAATTGTTGATGGGAGGTGCTGGTGTTGCCAACAATGACGTTCTAGTATGATTTGGCTAGGTGCAGATCGAAGCTGTACTTCTATTTATGAGTTCTCCTTACAGATCACTCGTCAACGTTGAGCTCCGGCAGTGGCTTCAGAAGCCGCACGGTCGGATCGTCTTCCCCCGACGTGCGACCACTGCAGCAACTGTCTCCGATGGAAGAGAAGAAGAAGAGGAGGAAGAGGGAATCATCCAAGGACCCTCCCCAATCGAGAAAACGTGGGTTTTATTGACTTGACAAAGATTAAAGATCAAAGATCATAGTTCAAAGACGGCTCACAGGCGGTCGTCTCCCTGCCCTGAAACAATGGGACGGACGGATCCTCCCCAATCCCAAGCTGAACAGGCGGAACAATGGTGGGTTCTTGTCATTGTTGCATCAAGTGATTACGGTGGGATGGAAGTACGGTAGTGATCTTTGATCTCTCTGCAGCGGGACTGAAGGTGCTGTGGTTTTTCATTCTGGAGATGCTCGTCGATGAGACGAAGAAGGACGTCATCGTGTGGACTGGGAAGAAGTTGGAGTTCAAGTGAGTGAGAAGTGGAATTAGAAATACGGGTCGCCGCCTCTTCATTTCCCATACTCTCTCGCTGCTCTGATTTGTGAGAGAGTGTGAAATGAAGAGACTAGGGAATGAGGAGAGGGATTTAATTGGTTCTGTTTTGAATTCATGCACTTTTTCTTGAAGTGTTGAACTAAAAAATATGTTCGGCAGTTTAAAAGAAAAAGAAAAAAAATGATCCCCGACTCTCTCTTCAGAATCGTGGACATTGAGACGTTCCGCCAACTGTGGGGCGATCACAATCATCATCGAAATGTCGTGAGTGATCTTTGATCTTTGATCTCTCCCCTCTGATCGATCTATGATCTCCTCCAATTGCAGAAATTCGATTCGATCGAGCGCTCCCTACGCTCCTATTTCCACAGGATAATCCTCCCGGTGAACAAAGGTGAGCTTTAAGGAGAGAGATCAAAGTTCAATCTAGAATGATATTTGATCTTTCGTTTGATGAAGTCATATTGTTGATCATTGGTCTTTGCAGGCAGTCACAAAGGCCACAACGTGCGCGGTCTCTACCAGTTCATCACTGAGGTTTGTCTTGAACTGCTTTCAAAATCCTGCTTGTCCAGATCTATTTAAAGAAGATAGATATTTTCGATTCCACATAGTTAATCGGCACTAGGCCGGATGATAACCGTCGGATGAGAACCGACTGGATGAGAACCGCCAAATTTTGAAAAATCATTTTTGTGGTATTGTGAACATACTGGCAAAGTTCTACAACCCTATAAAAATTTTTTGGTTCTCATCCAGTCGGTTCTCATCCGACGGTTATCATCCGGCCTAGTGCCAGTTAATCTCCTTCCAATTCAGCCCGCCGTCCATGTCAATTGGAGTGAAGCGACACTCGACGAGTACATCAAACGCCATTCTGACGTCAGTTTATATTCAATTTATTTTTTAAACTAGAAGATCTCCATGATAGAATCAAGGAATCTGATCAATCGACAACAGCCCATCAGAATCATCCCTGATTGCAGCCCTCTCACGCCTCCACCGACGATGAGAAAGCGTTCTCGATACGCAAGCCACGAGCAGTGATGGAAGCAGAAGATTACTCGAATGCTGGAAGGATGCTCCCACATCGAAAACGACGGACAATGATGGATCCGACGGTAGATTCTTCTCCCCCTTCGACTAAACAGGACGCCTCGACTTCCCCTCCTCCTCAATCATTCCTCGAATGGTGTTCCTCTCCTCCCTCCGATCTAGTCATTCCTCATTGTTTCCCCCGAGTGATTTCCCCTCCCAAGTACGATTTTCTATAGTAATAAACCGCACCTATTTGTAATAAGTTTTCTCTTGCATTTTCTCGCCTTGTCATTTTATCGATCATACTAACTCGAATGTATCCCGATTCTATCGTTTCTCCGGTTATCTCATTTTTCATTGTATCTCAGTAATTTGATTCTCTGTTGTTTTTCGTTTGTGTTTGATTGTCAGGTATTTGTGACTCGTCATTAGTTATCGATTGCCAATTATTTGTGAATACAAACTCCTTGAGAAGGTCATTGTGATTACAGAAAACATCAGATAAAGTTTGAGTGCAGTGAGCAACACTGTGGTTATTGTTCGAGCATGACATCCTTCGATCTGAAACTTCCGATACTGTAGCTTTCGAGATTCAACGCGATCACCAACTGCTTTTATATCCATTTCGAAGCCAACGACTCGAAACCTTGGATGTTATTGTTGCGCAACAACACCCCTAAGATCCTCTCCCTCTTCCCCTCCAAACACCCTCCATACTTGTTCATTCGTTTTCAATCTTGAGGGATGAATAGGCCAAGGAGAGGGGGAAGCAAGCGATATGGCAGTGTATTCCTCCCCTCTCCTATCAAAGAAGGATTTACTGCGCGCTTCTTCGCAGGTTTGAATGCCCTGAGCCTCTTCATTTGCTGCGCTCTCTCGCAGGTTAGACAGGTCGAGAGAGCGCTCTCTTCGTGCATCATGTTTTCTCGTCGATCAGACAGAGCGAAAGAGTGTGCGAATTGAAGAGAGTGCTGCTCGAGCTGTGTATACCAGTTGGCAGCTGATCGATCATTGTTTCGAGTGATTATCCCGAGATGTCTAGACTATCATTTTTTTCTTCAGATTATGTGGAATTGATTAGTTTTCAATCTTTGCATACCCTCGTTTATCGTTTCAACATATAAAGCGATTTCAATAAGTCATTGTGAAACGCAACCCATCATTTTCGAAAATTGCAGATTGAAAATTGACAATAGCTTGGTCAAGCGCATTTACAGATCTAGACCATTCAGAATTGAGATTTGTAGAAAACAGTTTTTCTCTCCATCATCTGCAGTGCTCCCGCAGCATTCAGAGCCTATCGACCTTTGCATAGTCTGATCTCACCTTGCATCCTCCTTCCTCTTCTCTGCTTGACCCTTCGAGTGGATTGAATGGCAAAAGAATGAGCCCCGCGGGTTCGACCTCGCGCTTATTTCACTCAATGCGATGCCTATTTTCTCCCCTTTCCGGGATCGCTCGCGATTTCGAGACTTCTCGTTTTCAGCGTTGCTTTTTGATTTTCCCTCAACGAAATCATTATCATCATTTGTATCCATTCGAACCTCCTCAAGGCTTCATTGTGAAACACATTTGTAATCACTGAATGGAGAATGAAAATAATTCAATCGCTTGATTCTATTCCCCGTCTTCAATCCTCCGTTCCCTTCTGACCTTCGAGAATCCTCGAATCAGTGGGCAATTCTATCCAATCTCATCTATTTGTTCTCAACAATCTTGAACTCTGCTCTACCGTTTTTTTCCTCTTCTGAGCGTAATCAGAACTCTGGCGTATCTTCTCACTTTTCTCTGTTTCGAGAGTGCACACGTTTGCTTACCCTCCTCATTTCGCACGATCTCTCACTGGAAGGGCGATGAGGGAACGTGTGAAATGAAGAGGGGCACTTCTTTTCTGTTCTCTTCTTCTGAGGAACAGCTCAGCTATCATTGCGCAAGTGCGTTGAACTTTCAAACACAAAGCTTGCCCTAGTGATATAATTCGTTCGGTAAATGCGACAGTTTGGCTGTGACCTTAGCGCCTGTTTCGTTTCTTTGCCAGGATGAGAAACGAATGGTGTAAAACGTCCTAGACAAGAACCGTCAGTTTATTGAACTCGCATGACCTTCCACGTTTGTTGTAGCATTTCCGGATAGTTCACGGTATATCGGCAGGAATAGAATGATTATACCAATCATCTTCCGGCACTATCAGTTGTTTTTATCAGAACGCCACAACACACGTGCCGAACGATCCTTTGTGCAGTGTTTTTGACAGCACCGCGCGCGTTTTCATTCACTGTATTCACCCGAAGAACCGTTCAGCAATTGTCATGATCAACAACAGTTCTCCCCCCCCCCCCCAATCGTTATACGAGGCGCTTCGACTTTGACTGTACTGTAGGCTAACGCATACTATTTCTCTACTGCTTCTGCTATCGAGCCAACCCTCCTCCGTGACCTCTACTCACGGTTTCACCCCACGGCAAGCGTCGATAACCATCTCCCCTCTCTTCCCTCTAGCTAGTTCCCCATTTGCATCTCCAAAAGTGACTGGCACTGTTACAGTGAAGAGTTCCAACTGCCGGAGTGCCTATTGTTCTTAGTAATGAGGCCATCAACTCGGTTTTATGTGATTGCAGTACAGTTCTACTCTTGTATGATAACGATGGAATTTTTTGGTCTCACGACAATTGGAAGGGACTCATCCTTCATCTTGAATGGCAGCAGCACTTTGCCTGTCAATTGAGACGGCTCGGGGATTTACTGTTTCCCTCCGATCGAAATTGCCCGCAAAGGGGAAGGATTAGGCCTTGAACTGTTCCGGAGGATAGGGCTGCTTCTTGTCTGATATGATTCATTCCTGTCTCTTCCATTGTAGTGCTAACAGTAGTATCATTCTCTCCATCTAGCATAGTCGCATGATCCTTCTGTTTTTCTGGTCTGTGTCGGTCTAGACACTCCTGATCAATAACAATTGTACCAGAACATCATCTGATATTGAGAGTATTCACATATATTCCACACTGTTTATTTCTTCCTTCTCCTTCATCTCACAGATACAAGGTAGGCATTCTTAACTTTTTACAGTTCATTACATAGTCTGTGCATTCACGCTGCATCCTCATCATAGGCTATCTGGGCATTTTGAACTCCGTTCCAACCGAGAAAGAGTTCATTTCTCGAGTGCTCTCTGCCCTCTTCCCTTCTCCTCCGGGGGAAAGTGAGAGTGTGCTTGTATTTTTCCCTTGTCACTATCGCCCTCTCTCCTTCTCCGTTTTGGAACAACGGGGGCGATGAACTTGATCCTGCCCCCTTTTCCTCCCTCTGCCGTACCAATTATCTCTCCTCCTTTTTTGCCGCTGCTGCAATATCCCATCGATTCCCCGTGTTTATTGATTGCTGCCATTACTTTTTCGGCTTCTGGGAACCTATCGCTAATATCCGTTGCGAATCCGTTGAATAGTTCACTATGACATCAGTGAATCCGCTTGTAGGGACGATCCCGCCCTGTTAAAGGGGGTTGGGCACGAGACGAACTGATAAAGTCCTGACACGACTGGCCTGCACCGGCCCCCTGCCCTCAGTAATTTTTTGATCGCAGTGTAGCGATGTGCCGTTTTCACAGCATTTTATTGATTTATCGATTTTCGGTTCATTTCCTTTTGTTTTCATGTTTTTATTTTGTTTCTATGCGATTCCTCGACTCGAGTAGAGCGCACCTGCATCATTTCAACAGGCCTGCTACTTTATAAATAACTTAATTAATAATACTAGCGAAACACTAGCTCGCTTTGTCTGTTTTCGGCCATTCACACGATTTTTAGTTGTTTGTGAACGTCTTATCTGCGTCATTTCGACATATTAGACCATTTCTGACGAGGCTTCATCAAAAACGATGACTTGAAATGACCGAATTAGACGGTTACAAGGATAGAGGCATGTTCAAATGACGCAAGCGCGCAGATTTTTCGCGATTTTCGTGTGCTCGGTCGCCCCATTACTGTTCCTTATATTTATTTCGATTAATAAATACCTGGTCAGTCTGTTAGAAATGAATATAGTGAAAGACTTTGTTTGTGAACCCGAAAAACGTGTATTTATCATAGCTAACTCTTATTTTACGCTTTCGATCCACCCCGTTGCCGTGTACGTATTTCTGTTGTCAATAATTATGTTTATTTTTAAGGTAGAAGATGCTTGCGAAGCACCTCGAGCATCTCAACGTTATGGAGGATTACATCAAACTGGATAAAGGAGCTCCACCAAGGTTAGCTAGGCCGTTTTTTTGCTGTATTTGGCTATTACGGAATTCGGAATTGTGCCTGTTAATTATGGCACTAGTGCACCGAATTAGTGTTCAGGTGTTCTCTTCGGTGTTTTTTTCCCAAACTGGTGGAAACTTATCATATTGCATCATCAAACAAGTCTAATTCCAGTCAACATTGGTAATGACTGCCCGATCGTCGATGGCCTCTTCGAATTCTGCGCTAGGTCGACTGGAGGATCTCTGTGTGAGGTTTATGGTTTATGTTATTATCTAATTTAACCAAAAATAACGTATTATTTTTTATCTTGAAATATACATATGTCATTTTAGCGGGCGCAGCCTTACTGAACAAGAAGAATGCGGACATCGTGATCAACTGCATGGGCGGACTGCACCACGCCAAGAAGGCCGAGGTATTAAAAATTCTTGTTCAATTTAGGATATAATTTATTTGAAATGCTCAAATTCACTATAAACTTGTCCTGATTATGTGCAAACCAACTTTGAAATATCAATCCTGCGCTCAGGCTTCCCGCTTCAGCTACACGAACGACATCATGCCGGGCATTCTCGAGCTGCTCAAGCGCCACAAGCGGTGAGCTCAATTTACTCTGATCGCCAAACGCGCAAACAAACCAATCCTCCTTTACAGCTAGTTATTGTTATCTGCTAATAGTAATTAGATAATTAAATATTTAATTAATAACAAACACAGTGTGCTCTACGTTGACATCGACGTGTGCGACGGCGACGGCGTCGAGGAGGCCTTCTACACGACGGATGTCGACGGACTTCTCTTCGATGATACTTGCAGGGAACAGAAGGCATTCTACGATGGAGTGCTCACGGGTGAGTAAAATATTTAATCAATTGTGTGTTCATGTAACTTGTTTAAACTCTATTTCTTGAGTATTATTAGTTGCTTCAACAGGGAACTCCGTGTCCGTGGCAGCACACCAACTGTCGGACTGTCGGAGTGTCCAAGAAGAAGGGAGGATTATCTGATGGCATAAGGAATGGCTGTTTGTTGCTTCTCCTTGTTTCTTTTTCTGTTCTGTTCTCAGCATTGCAGAAACTTTAAACTGTTATCGCTTTGCCAAATTTAATTAACCCGTGCATTTCAATTGTTAGTCAACTTCTTCGTTAGCTTTAAATCTCAGTAGGTAATCAATTATCAATAAATGTTTTCTCTCATGTTTTAAAGCGATAAAATCGATAACGATATTGTGTTATTGCATCACATACATCTATGAATCTCCGAATACAGTACCCTCTAGCCAACCATGTACTTATTGTCTGGGAGCGATTGAAACCATTCTGAATATGAGTTACCGCTTCTAACGCCTGTCATCCTCTTTCCATTCGTTCTTGGTGTGCGTTCTCTAGCGGTGCAATCAATGTCAACATCGCTCACACCAGTGGGTGCTCTGTGACTATGTCAGGCTGAGCAATTCGACATACAGCGCATTTGCAAAGCGATCTCACCAACTGGTCTCGTAGCCTAATGGGTTGAGCGATTGCCTCGCAGTCACGCCCACGCAGGTTCGAGTCCCATTCGGTGCAGTTCTTCTATTGCTACTCCAATTTTTCGATCTTCGCTCACAATAAATCGATATCCACCCAAAAACCGTAGAAAAATTGCCTGCACCATCAATGAAACTTCAAAAATCGATAGCTCGGGTTAGAGGGATCTCTGAAACTTCGGATAAAGTGATCTCTTATCGGATAAGCGATCTCTACCTTTCCACGTTCTCAGTTTGGCTGCCCAAATATTCGTGCCTATCCCCCTTTAATCTGCCATAATCGAGAACTAGTCAAAACAGAGGGCGAAAGCAGTCGTGCCACTCGATGATCCGGAAACAAGTCTACTCTCTCTCTCTCTCTCCTCTATCCGGAAAGAAGAGAGAACGATCCTGGTTGCGCAACCAAATCTCTCCCTCCTTTCGCTCTCTTCTCACTTACTACTTTGCTATTGTGCTTCTCCTCCTCTGCAGCGATTGCATAAATCATAGCAGTGGACAGGATTAAAGGGAGAGGAGGAAGATCAATGGGGGATTGATAGAGTCTAGAAACCATCAAGTTCTTGCACCCAATGGTCACTGGGATAGACCGTTGTTCGGTTGTGCTTCACGCTTACATCTTATACTAAATGCGATCAATTGAATCTTTTCGCATCTTTTCGCAAAGCAAAAATTATTATTAGCGGAATCATTTCCACAGATGATGATGTTGAGCGTAGAATCCGTATGCAATTTTTCATTCACTCAGTAATTTTCCAACTTATCCCGATATTCCATCCCAATTTATCATTCATCGCCGATTTCACGCTTGCCTTTCCTGACCTTGCGAATCGTGCGATCGACCTTACCAGCTATTCTCCCACTCTCTCCGATGAGCACGATCTCTCGCAGCTCCGATGTGCGAGAGATCATGCATAATTGAGAGAGTGAGGGTGATCGACCTTACACTTCTTCCTTTCCTGAGGATCGCTTACCTTCCTCCTGCCCGCAGGCCATCCCATCTCTCGAGTGCATTTCTTTGCCGTTCCAATTATAGAGAGAGGGCGTAGTGTCTCGCCCACTCTTATCACAACCTTCATTGCTTCATTGGTGCGAATTCACGAGGTCGGTTCTTCTGTTTCGGCCTCACTCAATCCTTTCATCCATCTTCTGTTGCTTCCTTGCAAATTCTATCGTTGGAATGAATTGTTCGTTAATACGCGCAATGGAAGATCTAGCTCAGAAGCGAACGAACCTTCGCGTTTCCTTCTGCCGTATCATAGAACGATCGAATTCTTCCCAATTCTCTTCTCACTCTAGTTCCAATTAAGCCGCACCTTAATCAAAGGAACGTCTTCGATCTCTTCATTGTTTTCCCTCTCCATCTCTCTTCTCTCCACCTCATCTCACTCTCTTTCTCACTATTTGACTCGTCCCTCGGATTCTCTGGATCTCCTCTGTCTCCCCTCGATGATCTAACCTCCCTCTTCTCTGACCGACGAGAGATCATTCAGACTGGAGAGAGTGGATGCTCCTCTTCTCTCCTCTCGAGTGGTCACTTCTCGCAGGCATTTCTTCGTGCCAAGAGGAGGGCATTTTTGTGTGCTCGACAATCAACAAAGAGGTTTTCGCGCCCCCTGGCACCGACGGATTATCGATTATTGGCAATTGATTTTCGCTGTTGAATTCATTCATTCATAGTCGCTTTCCAAGCTTCTTTCTGTTTTTTAACTATCACCATGCCTATCGATTTGATCACTTATCACCTCCATGATGATCATCTAGTGATTTGCAACAGTTCTCATCCCCTCTGGATCTCTCCCCTCTCACCCCCAACCTCTGCCCTCCTCCCTCTCTCCCCAATGGCAAATCCTCCTCCTTTCCCTTTCCATTCGTGCGCGATCCTTCCTGCTTTCGCTCTGTGTAATTGAAACGGTGCGAGGGATAATAGTAAAATGCATGTTTATTGTTTTTGAGCACTATAGAGATCCAACACTGATCCCCCGATGAGCACTCGCTCTCGTACTTTTGGTGAAACTTATTCGATACTTGTCAATACTGATTGTTCCTGTCGTAATGTGTTCGGGCCAGTGATGCATTATGATTTTCGAAAATAAATCCCATTTTAGATGGTAATTAGCCTTCGGGAGCAGTCGAGCTGCTCCCTGGCAATCGTCGCCGTCGTGATAGCAGGTCATTCTTGCTTTTTTAATTTTTCCATTCTGAATTTCTATCAAAATGCCCAAAGATTTTGAACGATCGCAATAAAAACGTTTTATTTCTCAGGCCTCGCAAACGCGCACGGTGTAGAGTACACAGAAGGGTTGACAGACGACGATTTCGAGTTGGGAGCGAAATTGACTAATGGTTCGATTTTTCTATCAATTGAGTTCCTTTAAAAAATGAAGCATTTATTCAGAGGAAGTATTCGGTCATCACATTCCCGTGGAGGAAGTGAACTCGTTTCGGTCCGATATCAGGTACGAATCGTGCTCACTTTTGCTTCAAGTCGGCCTTGTATTCGTGTCTTTTTTATGTAGAATCGCATTGCAGAGGACCGATTGCTAATCGACGGCGACACAAGAGGAACGGAGTATCGAGGATAGCCAAACTGTGAGACAATTTCTTGTGAGCCCTTGCTTTTCTAGTCGAGCATTGGATTCTCCTATTTTGGAGGCTGGATTAATCTCTGATATTTTTGAAATCTAATGAATTCGACCAATCTGAATGTTTCAGATGGCCAAGTGGAAAGATACCGTACGCGATTTCTCCCCATTACTCGAGTCACGAGAGGGCGTTGCTGGCCAGAGCTGTCAAGGCGGTAAGCCATTTTTATAGTTTGTCTCCATGTAGGATGTGAATCGTTATGTTTCATGAACTCCTTGTAAAGATAAGCACTGTAATACATTTGATTGTTGTTGCGTATATAAATACAAGAATTGTTCAGTACCACGAGAAGACGTGCATTCGATTCGTGCCTCGAGCTGCCGGAGAGACGGATTATCTATTCATCGGAAAGGTCGATGGGTGAGCGATACTTTCTATTCCTTTTCCTGCTGTAAATGACTGATCTGAACTGATCTGAGGTAATACAATTGCAAAATCATTTCGATTATCCTTTTCCGGTTCCGAATTGCTGATTTCTCAAACAATAAGGGGCCTACGTTCAATATTCTCCTTCCAGTTGTTTCTCCGAAGTGGGTCGTACCTCTGGGGTGCAAGTGCTCTCTCTCGACAATGGCTGCATGGAATACGCGACGATCATCCATGAGATGATGCACGTCGTCGGATTCTACCATGAACACGGTCAGGCATTTGAAAAGTCATTACTGATTCGAGATTTACGTAAATTGAAAACCTCGGGGCTTCCTCCAGTTCATTAGAGGGTTCATTAGAGGCTGCGCGTATGAAATTCCACCAGATTCAGCTATTTTACAATTCGAGTCGCTCGAGGATTGAATTGGTTTTTGTACAAGGGAATACCTCGCGGGAATTGAAATGCCGGTGTCAGACAAAACATATGAACCAAGTGAAACATAACGAATCAATCTCAATTGTATTGCAGAGCGATGGGACCGCGACAGCTTCATCGATATCATCTGGCAGAATATCGATAAGGGTCAGCTTTCATTCGGACTCAATTTTTATTCTCATTAAAAATACTGAAAATACGTGCATTCTCTTCAGGTGCACTCGATCAGTTCGGCAAGGTCGATCTGAGCAAGACGTCGTATTATGGACAGGTACTCATTCTATCTCGACTGATACTGGAAACTTTTGGTTGATGAATTATGAATAAATTTTGGCAAACGGAAAGATAAAACAATTCTTTCTTTTAAGTCATACGACTACAAGTCGATTCTCCACTACGACAGTCTCGCCTTCTCCAAGAACGGATTCCCCACCATGTTGCCCAAAGCGAGAGGTCAGTTGAATTTGAATGTTTACAATACAGGGCATTGGTCTGATTATTCAACACCCAATCCCATGTTCTTGACAGTTGCGTCTGAATAGCCCAGTTCGCACCAGTGAAAATCTTCTTGTTTTTCTTGTTGAAAATCTAAGCTATCGTCTGATCTTCTCTTCAGCCGCAACGATCGGAAATGCGAAGGATTTCTCCGACGTTGATCTCGCTAAGATCAATCGGATGTACAACTGCCCTGCACCCAAATCGCTCACTGCTCCATTCTCATCGAGGGCTCAGGTGAGCAGATGGGTTGACACTACGCATCTACCCTTTCACCAGTTAGGCGTGTGAAAGATAGAAAACCAACCCGAACTGAAGAGAAAGGAAGCACCGTTACATCTTTTGAAGAGTTCTGAGCATATTTTCCAGTTAAAAAAAAGAATTCAGTTCATATGATTATCGTAATGTTGATCAATAGCATTTGACATACCTCTGAAACATATCTCGAATGTTCTCATTACAGAGTTCTCAACTCTACTCTCCCTCACTCAAAGCCCACGAGTCGTACTATCCTCGTCCTTCTCATTCTCATCAGCAACTCTCGTCCTCAGCCTTCTCCGATCCTCTGTACTCCTCTAAATCGTCCGCAGCTGCAGCTCTGCTTGCCTCAGCCGGCCTCAGCACCGCCCCTAACCACCGTAACTTTCGAAATCGCGCTTTTCCCTGACTCTGATCGATCGTTTCAGGAACATTTTAATTAAAACTACTACAATGAAAGGTACTAACGTAAGAAAATTCCTGAAAACAAGAATACTGCTACTGAAAAGAACCTGAACCTTCCGCAATATTTTCGAAAATCTAACCAAAATACCTTCAAAATCTAACCAGAAAGTGCGCTTCAATGCAGCATGGAGTGCCTTTGACGATGAATCGCGAAAAGAGTAACGTAATAAGCATGGTGTGACGAGTTTTTTTCCAGGAAACTAATATAATAAGATTAGCATAGACAACCGAAGCATGGAGTGGCGTGAGAGAGAAGTAACTTCACCGCGCAAATCAATTATTCATTTTTGAATTTGGCGCTCTCTGTAAACGTCGTAACTCTTGCAGGATGCGCCGACCGGATAACGGTGTGTTGGTGGACGGCGGATCGATGCAGGTAATCGGCATTTTGAGATGTGTATTTTCGAAATTACGAAAACAGATTGTGAAAATAAACCGTATTGCCTCTCTCGGTATACAAAAGTATTAATTTCTTATAATTTCAGATTGAATTTTCCCCCAAAAAAAGTTATTTTCCTGCAGGTCACCAGCAATCCACGCGATGATGCGCAGCCTGTGTCCGAAGACGTGCGGCTTCTGCTGACCACCGAAAAGCCGGCCGCGGTCGTAGAAACGTCGTCGACGAGCGCCGCACCCGCTGCACTCGAGACCACACTGCTGACTACACCGTCACCGACGACGCTATCTACCGTATCACCGATGACGACGTCTACCGTAGCGTCAACCACACCACCGACCACACTACAATCGACATCATACACTCCCCCGACGCCGTCAACGACGAAAACGTGGGAAAATCGTCATCCTTCGTATCTCTTCCGTCTCGTTCCTCGATTGGCTTCAAGAGCAACGCGAGTCGATGACCTAATCAATCAATAATATTTATCTGCCTGTAAATATCTGGTTATACTGTAGCTTTCGATCGATTCTCTGTCCTAGATTTCGCCTCTTCTCCTTTCATTCTTTCTCTCTTTCCCGATGATTTCTGATAATCAGCCTCTCCTATACGAGTACCCACACGATCCCGATTAATGTAGATTCTACCGTAACCGCCCCCCGATACCGTACCCCCGCCCCCTCTCCCCCGTAGATTACTTTACTAGGTAGAAATGAGCTGACGATACGGGTTGAGCTCCGCTTGTTCCATGTTGAACGCATTCTTGTTTCAATGAAATAAACGTTTTATTCGTATTAATGAGGCCAAATATTGAGGCAGCAAAGGGCCTTGGTCCCGCCGAGAATGCACGGACCTCCGAAATCCGGATCCTGCAAGCAGAGTTTCGCTTCCGGAATAGTTAACAATTAGCTGCAATACTCACAACATGACAATCAGACCAAGGAGATAGGAAACACGACCCTTCGGGGATGTTTTTGTTCGAACGACGATCGAGCTGACAGCAATTGTGATACCGTGAGGAAGGATGGCTTCGAAATAAATCGTCTCTCCATTTCGCGTACTCTCTCACCGGTTAGGGAGGCGAGAGAGCGCACGCAATGAAGAGAGTCATTGACGACCACAAACCTCATCATAATTCTCCGGGCAAACACCCGCGCACATGGGAGATTTACCGTACCAAAAGCAGTCGTTCTGGACAGGAGAAATTGCATAGGAATCAGGGCTGGGATTTTTTGATTTTGATTTTTTTGATTTTTTGAATTTTTTGACCAATTCAAAAAATTCAAAAATCAAAATATTTTTTGAAATTTTTTTCAAAAAATCAAAAAATGATTTATCACGTATTTCAAGCGATTTTCGACATATTTTCAATGATGAAGCCGTAAAATTAAGAAATAAAAACAAAAAATAGATGCTGGATACAATCTGAGTCCCGCATTTCGTAATAAAATGCCACTTTTCAGATGGATAGATCTCCGAAATGGTGTGTCCATGCACTCGTGATGTTTGTAATTTTGACTAAAACTATAAAAACATCTGATTTTCTCTATTTAGGATAAGATTATCGATAAATCTTGAGTAAATATGTGAAAATAACGTACTTTTACTGTAAACCCGGTTTGATATAAGCATTTGAATTGGTCCTCAAAAAATTTTGAATTCAAAAATTTTTTGACGACATTTTTTGATTTTTTTGATCAAAAAATTTTTGAAATTTTTTTCAAAAAATCCCAGCCCTGATAGGAATGACGTAATGGTTTTACCCTGGTAACTCCATCGATGACTATGCTGAAGCCAAGACCTTTGCCAGCTTTTGTGGAGTTGTGATTGAGGGGAATGGCGAGAGTCGATGAGAGGAAGAAGAGGAGAAAGATGAACATTCTACCGCGCTTGAGAGACGAAAGTGGAGAGAATGATGTAAAGGTTGTTGTCTTTTCGAGTTGCTTTCGAGGTTGTAAATTGAGCCCAATTTACGTTTTCTAATAACAACAAATCTATGACAAATGTTTATTGATCTGGTTGAGTTCAAATCTTGAGACAGCATTTGGCCTTCTTTGTCCAGTAGTAGCACGGCTGACCGAACAACGGATCCTGAGCGTAGATTTATAAGTGATGTGGCTCGTTTTTTCAAGAATATGGCAGGATTAGAATAAAATCTCACACGATAACAAGTATTCATGGGAAGACACCACATGTGATCTTGACCATCCTCAAAGAAGACTTTTGAAGCCCGACGCTCCATCTGAATTCAGTTTATACCATGACCAAGCTATGATTAACCGACCTCTTCGAATGCACCCGGACTAGGGTTGGCATTTTGATTCCCAAACGACCGACTCTGCGCGCGCATCGAGAATGGAATGATTCCCAATTCACCCCTCTCCTCAATTGGTGTGGAATCGAATGATTCCCTGTCAAAAAGTTTGGGAATCCAAGGATTCCCAACTTTTTTCACTAATATGAACCGTGAAACACACATCGAACGAATCAAAAATTCTTATTTTCGAACATTTTCAGAGATGTCAGTCGTAGCCTACCCTTACTGTTGACTATTATTTCTTTCTGCTAGTAGTTGGGAGATGTAGCGTGAACATCACATTTCCAATTTGAGTGAAACTGTCGTTGATAGAGGTCACTGACAAGGGGCGAAAATTTCAAAATCAACCAACCATTCTGTAATTGAGCATACATTATGGGG
>LS570137.1:303504-318345 GCA_900490775.1 Pristionchus maxplancki | reverse complement strand
TGAACATCACATTTCCAATTTGAGTGAAACTGTCGTTGATAGAGGTCACTGACAAGGGGCGAAAATTTCAAAATCAACCAACCATTCTGTAATTGAGCATACATTATGGGGACATGAAAACAAGTGATCACTCAAAATTTGAAATTGATTCGATGATTTTGAGCCGAGTTATGACCTTGGGAATCCTGGATTCCCAGAATCGAGGATTCCCAGAACCACCGATTCCCAGAGTCGAAAGGTGCGGAGTGAGTGGAATCAAAAGGATCTGGGAATCCGCGAAGAATCAAAATGCCAACCCTAACCCGGACACGATCCCCAGCAAATTGGAGCCGTTCCGTCCCAATAACACGTCTGCAGTTAGAAAGAGATTGCATAGGAATGATGTAATGACCTCACTCTCTCGACTCCGTTGATCACTTCAGTGAACGCCTTTTGTTCCCTCTTGAAAAGGGTATGATTAAGGGGAATGGCGAGACTTGCTGAGAGGAAGAACAGAAGAAAGACGAGCATTCTACCACACGGGAGAAACGAAAGTGGAGAAAATGATGTGTGTTGTTCTCTGTTCAAGTTGTTTTCGAATTTGTAATGTAAATCTCAATTTATCGACTTTTCACGTTCTCTCACGATCAAAAAATCGCATCGAAAATAAGAAGATTGACAACGAAGTGGAGAACAATTATATGAAAAAGTTGTATTATTTGGGTGAGATCAAATCTTGAGACAGCATTTAGCCTTAGTAAACCACGCCCAGCATGGCTGCCCAAAGTACGGATCCTGTGAAGGAATACATCGAATAAAGTATTCTGGCTTGAGAAATCGATTCGTACGGGCACAAAAGGTTTCAATCCAAGACCAGCTGGAGTGTATCTCGATCCGTAAATTTCCCTTGCCCGTTCACGTTTAATCTGAAATCACAGTGGTAAATCTCCTATCCTTTCGAAGAGCGTACTTCATCGTGAGTTTTCGGGCACTCTCCACGACATGCAGGAGCCGTTCCCGCCCAATAGCAGGTCTCAAGGGGAAGGATTGGGTAGGAATGATGCAATCAGCTTACTCTCTTCACACCATTGATGACTTCATCGAATGGATCTCCTGCCTTTGTTTCCCTCTTGGTGATATTGTGATTGAGGGGAATGGCGAGACTTGCTGAGAGGAAGAATAGAAGAAAGACGAGCATTCTACTACACGGGAGAGACGAAAATGGAGAGAATGAAGAGTTGTTTATTGTTTTGTTTTTTCGGAATGTGATGGAAAGTTGAAAAACGAACTGAGACTATGGAAATTCCTTGTTTGCGACTGCACGCGCTTTTGGGTGGCGATGTCGCAATGGCGAATGAGAGCGACGTCGCTACAAAAGATGAATGCGACTCTCGCCTTTCTCTGACTGCTCGCCTCTCGTAGCGATTCACAATCCGGGAGGTACGATATCGATTGACCGATGCCCGTGGCTTGCGGTACCGATCGATACTCTTCGGTTACTCTTCGATCAATATTCGCGGGTTACTCAGTCGAGTTTATTGTTGGTACAAAAACAATGATTTTATCTTGTGGAGACATGATCAAGAGTGATTACCGATTGATATACAACAACACCCTCATTCTCTCCACATTCGCCTCTCTCGTTCTGTAGAATCCTCTTATTTCTGCTCTTACTCTCGCCAAATTCAATGGTCCCCTCAATCCCACTCACAATATCACAAAGAGGAGAGATGAACGTGTAATGGACAATGTTACTGATCTTTATTATTCTGGGAGAGATCAAATCTTGACACAGCATTTAGCTTTAGTGAACCACACTGCCCAGCAATAACTTCCGAAGTACGGATCCTGAGAAAAGGAGACGTTAACATAACGAAAAGAAATGATGCTGGATCAGATTCGCGATTGGAGAATGCGAGTATGGTAAGTAGTCCCTTTCAGACAAGGTTGCATACGTCAAAATATCTTCCATCCTTGTATTTATAAGGTTCTCCTTGCCCAGAACGAAGAACCTTGAAATAGAAAAGATTGAAGTTCACACATCCGATCAATCAATCCACAACTTACTTCATCGTGTGTACTCGGACACTCTCCTGCACAGAAAGGACCCGTTCCTTCCCAATTGCAAGTCTGAAGGGGAGGGATTGCATAGGAATGATGCAATCAACTTACTCTTTCCACTCCGTTGATCCATTCAAGGAATGGATCTCCGGATCTCGCTTGTTTCCTCTTGATGATATTGTGATTGAGGGGAATGGCGAGACTTGCTGAGAGGAAGAACAGAAGAAAGACGAGCATTCTACCACACGGGAGAGACAAAAGTGGAGAGAATGAGAAGAGAAATGGAGGAAAGAGGGAAGAGACTGGCACAAAGAGATGTAAATGAAATTGAATCAAATTTTTATTGTGTTTTGTTTCTCAAATTCTCACATTGTCACATATTTCAAGACCATCGTTTGATAATCTTTTCTTTTTTCATTCTGGTTTCCTGGTTGACATTTTTCTTTGTATCTTCATTCATCGGGTCAGTTCAATTCTTCCAACAAGGTTTTGCTTTCGTAGTCCAGAAGGCGAACGGTATGCCGAAATATCTAAGGATCATGAGAGACAATTTAAGGATTGATGAACACATTGACACCCACAGGGTAACAATCGTCGCCCCGAAGAGCGGGTAGGGAAGGTATTTCGAAGCTAGACGTTGCATCTGTAACATCGAAAATATAAACCTCGACTCAGTTGATGATACATACAAACACCCCTGGTGTACATTTTCTGGACATTCTCCAAAACAGAAAGGAGCCTTTCCCGTCCAATAACATCTCTGAAAAAGATGGAGTGATTGGATAGAGATGACGCAATGATTGAACAGGAATGATGCAATGAACTGACTCGTTTGACTCCATCGACGACGTCATCGAATGGATCTCCTGCCCACACTTCGAATTATCCAGTTCTCTTCGTGATATTCTTCGTGTCTTCGTGAGATTAAAGATTAAAGATTAAAGATATTGTGATTGGGAATGAGGGGGCGAGACTTGCTGAGAGAAAGAACAAAAAAATTGAAGATAGCGAGGGTGGTGTTCACTTTTCAGTTATTTTCGAGTTCATTTCGTGGCACTTTTCGGAAATGGACAATCAAGCATGGATAAAATGTGTTTATTGATCTACTCTGCAAGTATTCATATCTTCAGACAGCACAATGCCTTCGTTGTCGCGAGATCGCACGGAGCTCCGAAGCGAGGATCCTGCAGGGGAAGAATCGATTCGCGCAGTCAATTGAGCGACTGCCACTTCCTTACGTTATGCGTCATCGCAAGAAAGGTGATAGATACGGAGAAATTTCAGACGAAAGAGGGATGAATGGAGGATGAGGAGGGATGAAATTTTGAATGAATGGGAGGGGGGGGAGCAAAAACTGAAGATGTACCAAATGTTGGTATGGCGCCTAAGGTAAAGAAGTGCCCAGTTACTGACGTCTCCACAAGTGGTCACTTGCCACCACGACCAACAATCTTCCGTCTTGATCTGCAATCCCATTTGACGATCCATCTGAAGGCATTCAGCAAGAATTAGTCACACCCTCTCCATTGCACATGGTCTCTCGCCCTGTCAGACTTTGAGAGAATATTGAAAAAATTCAATTACTCACCTCATCGAAAGTGGGCGGACAGACGCCTCCGCACAACGGAGCCGTGCCAACCCACATGCATGTCTGCAAAGAGATCAAAGATCAGTGTGATGTCGATATTAGGGAGAGGTCTTATCCATGGAAAGAGTAGGATATCTCACCCTGCTGACTCCATTGAATTCCTGCACGAATTGGTAGTTCATGACATAGTGCTTCTGAGTCTTGAAGTAGTATTCCCATGGATTGTCGGAAGAGGAAGAGGAAGCACTCGCGAAGAGAAGGAAGAGAAGAAAGACGAGCATTCTACCGCACGGGAGAGACGAAAGTGGAGAGAATGAGGGGTGTTGTTGACTTGAGAGATGATTAAATAGGAAACCACGGAAATGTTTTGCTGAACAAACATTGATCACACGGTGAAATGGCGCTGACGATTAGGAAATTCGATGGAGACTAAGGACGTCGAGTATCATTTGTAGTAAGATCCTTTAGAGACCATTGGAATAAAGGAACAACAACTCTAATTGTAAACTCTGACCATCAATCATTCTTTCATTCTCTGCGTTTCCACCCTTACGGAACGGTCGGCAGGAGAGTGAGGTGAGCTGCGTTTGTCAATTATTTCATTCGTCATCTTTGGTCTTTGCATGGAATACATTTGGCAAAGCAACCGATTGAGGAATGGGCGAAGAAAGAAGCAGCCTCGTCGACCTTCCCATCCTCGTCTTCGAGATTGTTCTCTTCCATCTCTGGAGTGATGGGGACATGAGAAGTCTGTTCAATCTCAGAAGAGTCAGCGACTACATACACTTTCATCTCATGTCGAGAGAACTATCGAGTAAAATTACACGTCTCCCTTTCAGTCATCTCACGGTTGCTATCGAATCGTTTCTGGATTTCTCGACAACAAGACTCTCTTCCTCGATGAATTGCTGTTCGACTGTGCCAGTCTACGCTTCAACGTCCATAATACTGTACGGTTTCTGATGTGCTGGGGGGGGGGGCTCTGCAACTTTGTGGCGGAATAATATTGAAACATTCATTTATTCAGCAGCCATCTCTGCTCGACGTTCTCATTACGGCTCAGTGCAAAGAAGTGTTCAATGGAATGGCGAGAATATTGAGAAGTGATAGAGACTACAACACTCTTGTCAATAGTGACAAGGTCAGATGTTGTGTTGTTGTTATTGTTGTTGTCGTCGTCATGTTTCAACCTCTCATCAACATCATTGCAGAAGTACTATCGTCTCGCTGAGAATCGCGACCAGGTTCGATTCATCTTCTTTCTTCGATCATCGACTCAACTTCAGACGGCCTCTATGGCGTTGCCGTTGAGAAGAAAACGAAACATCGAAATGAATTCGCTTCGCGATTTCCTCGCTGACAAAGTCGTGAAGAAAGTGACTATCACCGCCGATTCTACCTTGGGTGAGAATTGAGGCTTTGAGTAAAAAAACAATCATGTTACAGGAAAATTGGAGGCTGTCAACTTCAAGACGTGCCTTCTCGGTGTTTCCATTCGTGAGATGGTCGTGGACACGACTTGCAGCTATCTGAAGTACACTCTGTCGTACGTTTCACTCAATTTCATCATTCGTCCATCACAAATAACATCAAATTCTCAGTTGGGCGATCGTTGAGGTGCTGCAGTCGACGACGATGACGTCATTCACTTTCCTCTTCGATCGATATCAACGAGACGACGGGACTGCAAGTACGGTTTCTCTTTTTGCAATTTCGATAAATAGCGATTTTCGAAATAATTATTTCAGTGGAGCTGCTAACCGCTCTGGATGCATCAGTGAAATCGGTCAAATTGGTGAATAGCGGAAGAATATTCGGGGATGGAAACACGATGATGGGAATGAGTATGCAGAAGTGGAACGAATTCCTCAAGATGAAGAGCCAAGTGAAGATCGAGGATTCGGATGGAGTCTCGACGAGGACGATCGAGTGGTCGAATGAAGTGATGATGGACCATTGAGAGTGAAATTATGGTTTATCGAGAAAGCAACGATCATTCATCCCATATTCGATCGGAATAGATAAAGAATTTACTATTGAGCGAATATTTCATCGGAACAATGTCTATTGAAGGAAGAATACTGATCGGCATTCAAGCAAATATTGATGAACAGAGTCTCTAGTAAAATAATTCAAGGCCTTGTAAATTAGATAGAAGCTTCCTAGATTATCCTAGCCTAGGATGTAGAGTTTGCTTATTGTAATAGATGGAGGGTTGAGTTCCCATAGGACGCGGGAATAGAGTTTCCCTATAGTTGACCGGGTTTTGAGTTCCTACAGGCCGTGGGTATAGAGTTTGTTCATAATAAACCGGCTTCCGTGCTCCAATAGAACGCGGGAATACAGTTTCCCTATAGTAGACCGGGTTTTGAGTTCCTACAGGCCGTGGATATACAGTTTGTTCATAATAAACCGGCTTCCGTGCTCCAATAGAACGCGGGAATAGAGTTTCCCTATTGTAGGCCGGCTTGCGAGTTCCCACATGACTCGGATATAGAGTTTCCCTGTAATTGACTGGGTAATATGCTCCCGCAGGCCTTGAATTCAGAGTTTGCGTTGGGTAGGGCGGCAAGGGAGCTCCCATCTTATGAGAATGAGTACGCGGATAGATAACTGAGGGATAGGGCTGGTCGGGATGTGTCACAGTTACGATCGGTCCGTAGTAAATGGACGGCTTTGAAGTTGGATACGACTGAGTTGGAGGTACAGCTGTCGTCGTTGGATTGAGGGTGGATTTCGGATTGGATTGACGCGAGAGAATGAAACGAAGAGAGGAACGAAATCCGGAAGCACCTGAGAGATAAGAAAATTCCGGTCGATCATCCAAGAATGAAAGCGATACCGTGCCAGGAAGGATTCATGAGAAGAAGCACGAAGATAAGAAGAAAGAGAATTGACCTCATCGGTACACTGCAATTTTTCTCATTGAATGCCAATGCTGCATCTTCAGTAAACTTTGTCATCACATGCTCAGTGAATGCTCAGTCTGCAGTGAAATCTAGCCGACAGAAAAAGTGAGCGAGAAGTGATACGATGAGCAAGAAAAATACTCCGTCGGTTGAAAGAGAGAAAGCTATCTGCGAGTAGATCAGAGAAGGTAATAAATCAATGGATAGTGTAAGACAGCAGGTGTTCAATACCTTGAATTGATCCGCTTTATGCATCAACTTGAACGGATGATTTCTAACTCAATCCGGCTTCTGCGAGGGTTTGACTAGTGCATTTTCTTTGACTGTTTCACTTCATCAACTGTGAATAAATAATGATGCATAAGTATCCATTTATTCCAAAATTATTTGGAGAGAAGTCAATAGTTGATGCACAATTTGTAATTGATAAGAGTGCCCTTAATCAATAGGGACGGGTTCTAGAAGTGGTTCTCACTGAGGAGTAGGGATCATAGTAGGATGGTCTTGCAGTGGGATAAGAAGAGTAAGAAGTCTGATGAGCTGGTCTCACTGTTCCATACGGATTGTAGCTACCATTGGGTCTGGTAGTGGGGTACGCGTTGTAGGCCGGTCTCGAAGTGGGAATGGAAATGGCTTGACCATAGTAGTTTGGAGTCGCATGAAGAGATCCACGGTAAGGCGAAGGAGTGGTGTGGCGAGAACCGTACGCGAGAGCACCTGGAGAAGGGAAGTGTAAAAGAAACGTTTCGAGAGGGAACGTCAAGGTGTTGGAGTCAGCAATGTTTAAAAAAAATATCCAAGGTGCGAGGAATGTCTGATACCTTGCATAATGAGAAGTGCACAGAAGAGATAAGACAGAATTGACTTCATTGCAATCTGAAACATTCTGGGAATTTAGAACATGATGTGAGGGAAAATCGAGAACTCAAGAGCAGAAACAACTGAGAGAATGAGTGACTCAGGCCAGAGAAACTCTGAGTTTCTCATACCTCGTGGGCAATTGAGAGTGTAAAACAACTGCTGATCAACCTTTCATCTTCTGAAACGCTCTCATCTGATCATTGAGGGGTTCTATGATGTACCAGTGCATGGAAATGAGTCCAGACACTTCTGCGTACAGAGATTCGAACAACATTGTAGTTGAATTTAGCAGAAACTCCGATTCTGATTGTGATGTAATCTCAATGAAGATCAAAAAAGAGAATTTCAATCAATATCTCAATACGTTTCATTGGTCTCGATGGATTTGTGCAGTGTGTTGAGTGCGTCCTTTGCACGCGCTTCCCCTCTACATATATTGCCATTCTCTGCTTTCCACTCAAGAAACATCAGCTTCACAATTCCCGGTTGAATATTTTCGAGTCGGAATTTTCTAAGTTTGAGCTTCAGGATTATCGAGTATTTCTTGGAGTAGAATAACGACTCGCGTTTCGCCTACCCTTTCTCTCTCTCTTCGTCGCTATCAAATCGAAATTGAGGGAAGAGTGAGAAGCGACGTTAAAGAAAGAGAGAAAAGAGAGAGCGAAGGTTTGATTTGATGTAAATGATAAATGACCGATAGGAACTCCTGAGAGAAGCTCTGCTTGGTATTTTCATCAATACCGATTGAACTGAGTTAGGGATACAGTACTTCCAAGATCGATGGGTCCTGAATGGAATCCCGCAGGATAACGAAGAATTGAGAAGGAAGGAAAGAGATGGGAATCATGGGAAGGGTGAGATTTCTCCTCATTTCTCTCCCTTTCTACCTTCTAATCAATGACCTCTCTCTTTTTTTTCTCTTATCTTTTCTTGAACCAATGTGTCAGTCGGAAAGAGAACTTATCTTCTTCTCTCTACGCTTTTCTATTCCGATTCATCACAACAATCCTCAGAATGAAATTGAGATTCCACAATAAGAAATGAATCACCAAGAACTTTTTATTGGATGATCACATCAACCGGTTTTTATGTCTTTCTTTCTCTTCTTCTCAAAGAGACAGTAAATGGTCATTCAGTAAGAATGAACTCACTCCTTCTTCTCTCTCTTCTTCCTTTAGTTTCTTCTCTGGTAGATCAATCAGCCGGA
The DNA here is from genome assembly GCA_900490775.1 of Pristionchus maxplancki. NCBI lineage: Eukaryota > Metazoa > Nematoda > Chromadorea > Rhabditida > Neodiplogasteridae > Pristionchus > Pristionchus maxplancki. The sequence continues at coordinate 309,740 of LS570137.1, read as the reverse complement.
GTCCGAGGTGTTTTACTCTGTGGGGATCGACCGTTAGCCAATACGAAGATCAAGCTCTATGATGACGACTCCGGTAAATTAAATAAAGATTTTTTTAATAGAAATTGTTTCGCAGACTCCCTTGAAACGTAGGACAATCGCTCGAACAAATCAGTTCTCACCAATCGGTTGGAACCCCATTGGGGAGTCCCCAATAGCATCAATCTGATTGGATATTAAATTCCTAAAAACCGAAAATCGATTGTGAAAATACGAGGAAATTAGTGAGAAATTCCAATCTCTTCGCCTCACCAGTATCCAAGAAAGAGAGTGCCCCAAACATGTATTTTCATGATCGATGTTCAGTTATTAGGAATCGTTTATCATCATTATCACATCAGTTTTAACCAGTTTTGGATTAGAGCGGATTTGTTCGACTTTTGGCTTTTGCGTCTATTTTTGCGGTTCCCTTTTTATATCATCACCATTCACGAGGATATGTTTTCCATTAAATCAATAATTTCCTGACAGGCATCGATTTGGATGATTTACTGGCAGAGGGTCAAACTGATTCTCTTGGTCAATTCCTTCTCCATGGATACACTTCTGAGATCGGAACAATCGATCCTAAATTGAATGTGTACCACGACTGTGACGATGGAATCACCGTAAGCATTCCATGCCTTCTTTTGAGTATGATTTAGAAAAGATTTCATCAATTTTCCTCTTAAAAGGTATTAGGCTTTTCTCATAAGTTTTACTCTCGAATTTGGCGAATTGTCTTTTCGTGAACCTCAGAAAAACGAACAGTAATAACATGATTAGGATTGTCAAAATAAAGAATCCGCCTCTTCATTCCGCGTGCTTCTCACCTTTCCGAACATCTAGAGAGCACGTTAAATGAAGAAGCCGGCTTTTGTTATTTTGACATTCCTAAACATGATATGATACATAGCCATGAGTGTACATTTAAGAGATCTTTTCTAGCCTGAGAATGAGCTAGAATAATAGTATTCCCTTAAGCCGTGTCAACGAAAGGTGACATTCTGGATTCCGAAGGACTTCGTCTCAACGGGGCAGCATCCGAAGAGATACTTCGATATCGGACACGTCAACATGCAGGCATGCATTTTAATTAAACATTAAAGTAGTGAAATAATGGTAATATTTACAGACAATATTCGATGGAGAGAGTAGAGATTGCTTACATCGAAAGTGAATATTCCATCCACATCTGATCTTTGTCTCGAATAAAGCTACTTTTTCTCAAGAGATTTACAATTGTCACATCACATGGGGGCTTAATTTCGCTGAAGAGTATTCGAAAGAAGTGTCATTAGCTTCAATCAATATCACTATTCGTTTTATTGGTTTCGAGGAATTTGTGCAGAGTGTGTAGTGCGTCCTTTTCACGCGCTTCCTCTCCATTGGGCACGATATCTCTTCGATTCTCACTCCTCTCTCTCTCCTTTTCCCGAGAGAAAATCAGCTACACAATTCATAATCTGCGCCACTAAACTGTTCCTTTCTGAGTCGAGTTTGAGAATTTATACTTTTCATTTATCTTTCTTGGAAAAGTATGAAAACGCTTTGCGAATAGATTCGCCCTTCCATCTCTTTCTCGTCTTCTCGTCTCTTTCTCTCTCTTTCTCTCTCTCTTCACGTGCCCTCGCACGTGTTCACTATTTTGTTAGCCTCGACAGTTCATTCAGTTCATTTTTCGTTCTTCTAATTATGAAAGCTTTATTTTCGAGCCCCTACTTCTTCATTATTGTCTTTTTTTAGTCATTTTCTCATATATTCCAGCGACTCGATGCCCACCTATAAGCTTACCTACTTCGACACGCAGGGATTCGCTGAGGTTTGCCATTTTATCTCTGTTACATTGCGTTTTTGAAGTGAGAAAGAGAATTGCACAGGTTTCCCGTCAGCTCTTCATCCTCTCCGACACTCCCTTCGAGGATAATCGAATTCCACGAGACAAATGGCCAGAGTACCAGAAATGTGAGCACTGAATTGCTTGATTCGCTTGATTGTGGGGTGGCTTAGAGATCTGATGATAGATACATTCTTCCGAACAGTCCCTCTCCTCAGGCACTCCCTGCGGCAAAATGCCCGTTCTGGAAGTGGACGGACAGCAACTTCCTCAGAGTTTCGCCATCGCAAGATACCTAGCGAGGAAGTTCGGTTAGTCTTCTTTGATCACTGCTCGAGCTACTAGTACAAAGACCAAAGATCACCCTTCTGCAGGCTACGCGGGCAAGACTGAGTGGGAGGAGGCGTGGGTGGATGCGTTGGGAGATCAATTCAAGGTACTGTAAACTTCGAGTACGGTACTTCTGGGCATTCTAGTAGTTGCATCATGACTAACTAATCAACCTGACTTCAGGATTATCTCAATGAGTTGCTTCCCTTTCTTCGCGTCGCTTGGGGCACAGCGACAGGCGATTTAGAGGAATTGAGAAAGAGCATCGGAGAACCAGTGAGAGACAAGTTCTTCGGAATACTCGAGAAACAAGCTGAGGTGAGGAATAAACACTCTCACTTTTGATTGCATAGAAACGTATCATTTAAAGTTCTGAATGGAACTGCCATATGTGCATCAACGGTCTCAGATGTTGGAACATTAAAAAATAAACTAATGGCGTAGATCCGTGTTTTGCCAATGCAAAAAAATGTTATTGCAGTCGACGGGATCCGGATTCCTCGTCGGTTCGTCCCTCACTTGGATCGACCTCGTCGTCGTTGACCACATGGACGTCGTCGAGGGTCATCTGCCCTCCTTCCTCGATGGATTCCCTGCTGTCCAGAGAGTGAGGAGAAGTGTGATCGAGATGGAGAAGATCAAGGAATGGAGGGAGAGAAGACCCAAGAGACCGTATTAGGAAGAGGGAGATGTGTTTCATCTAGATCACATGTGTCGAATTGTATAAATTATATATGTTTGTTCGTATTATCGCAACATTATGCAATCACAGATTATGAAATGATTCATTGCGAAATATCACAAGGGTCGTTCTATCTCCACTGATCCGGATTCAAATACTATCCATTTCCGCACAATTACTGTAGCCACTGGCTACTTGCCAGCCGCGTCCTCAGGGACTTCCGTGCGGGAGACAGACACTCTCTCCCCTCTGTTTGTCTCGCACTCTCTTCTCTCGCCAGCAACTCTCTTAAGTGCAAAGAGCGCGATACTCAGGCAAGGCAATCCACGCAGCGTGCCTGGCAAATAGCCAAGCTTGACTCATTCGTGACGAATCCTTTCGAAAGTGTTTCGTAATCCGAAAGTGCTCAGCATCCTCTCAGTTCATTCGTTTCCCACATACCATTTGTCGTGAAGTGCTTATTTAAACCGTTTTCTCCTTTCAGAATCATTTCCAATTCTTCAGTCATAATGTCGACTGCAATGATGCCGAGGAGAGCGAGAATGAACAATTACTCGACCACGGGCAACTCCCACTTCCATCAGAGACAAAGGAGATTCGAGTTAGTTACCCCGGTCCTATCTTATTGAGCCCGTTCACTCCAATGTTTCAAGCATTTGTTCAAATTTACAATTGATCCCTTTTTTTCAGGCCCAGAAGATTCGGTTCCAATGCTTCCTCGTATGCCTATCGCCCTTACCCTGTGGCGGAGATCTCTGGTGCGCTGCTGCCTCCGCCTACTTGGAATGGAAGAAACAATAACACGAATGTGAGTAATTTTGATGATACTCGGCAGATAAAGTTCGTGAATGAGAAATAGCAAGAATAATTCAAATAATCCCTTTTCAGACTCACTCCTTCACTCCAATTGCCAACCAGCAGCGATGGAACGAAGAGAGAAGGGATCAGATCGACCCTTCTGGCCTTCCTCGCGAGATTCCCTTCCTTCCCATGCTGCAGAATGTCGATTTCACCAACATTATGAGTGTAATGGAGAGTATCAACAAGATCAATGCAGCCAAAGTGAGTGAATTTCCCTTGTCTATTGAAGGCGTATTGAGTCACTTTAAAGAAAGCATCGGTAATTTCTTTCTGCAGGCATCTGTCCTTCCACTCTCCTCAACTCTCATTGGGCCTGCTCCCAATGGAGCTGCCGCACTGGAACTCCTGGACATGAAACTTCTGAAGACGTGAGTTGCATTTCATCATTGACCTTCCTAACCAATCTCTCTTTCAGTCGCAACACTTCCGTGGTTAAATCCCTCCTATCCACTCCTCCCCTCTGCGATCGATGCGGTCTTCACAATATTCCCACTGATCGACATAAAATTCACGACGATTGGCACGTAAAGAAGAATCTCGAGGCATTGAAAAAGAAGAAGGAGAGAAAATTAAGGGTATTGTATCCTTCAGCCCAGGTACGTTCACTTTTTGACAGAGTGAGGAGCAGTGATCTGAGTATCCCCATTTCACATGACCCCTTGCCTGTTAGACAGAATGAGATAGCATGTGAAATGGAGAGAGTTGGAAAGCTGTTCAACTTGAGAGCGAGTCCTCATGTGGAGGGCAAGCTTGATCACTCGATTGTGCATGGATTAAAGATGATGATCAATACGATAAAGATGTTGATGTGTATGAATTCATGTGTGGAAAGAGAAGACGACTGAATTGCTGGGAGGTTCTTTGGGTTGCCTGGTCTGTCTCTGTTCTTGCCTCTTACTCCTCATCATTATCATTTCAAATATTATCTTCTCTTTGATCATCTTGCTACGGTCAGCTCTTGTTCCAATCTATCTTATGCCAATCCTTTTCCATTCTCTGTTATGTCATTTCTCTTGGATCATTGATCGATTCTCGATTTTTTTATTTCCTGATGTATCTTGTCTTCGTTCTTTTTCTTACTGGGGTTCCCGAGATTCAGAAGTCAACTATGAACAACAATCTGTATATTCGTGTAATTTCTATCGATCTCCTATTCATCTCAATTTTTTTCTTTTATTTTATTTTTTAATTTATTTTATGTTTATTAATAATTATTATTCTACAGGACTGGATAAACTCCGTAGAGGACGAAGTGACTGGTCAGATGGTCGATTCCAAAGTTGAGGCTGTTGTGAAGGGTAAGTATTTTAATTTATAGTAAATATACAGTAGGAATTAGGTGGCTCGATGATTATGTAGAGATAGTGTACAAAAAAATAAGCAAAGGTTCACGAAATTCAATTCCAGAGAACGTCGAAGCGAAGAAACCGTCGATGAGCTGCACTGATGAGATCTCGAAGGTAAGATTTTTCTCGACTTTTTAGTTTTTAAACTCGAATAAAAACATAAACTATCTGTATTTGCAGGTCTGCTTCGAGTGTGGCGAAGAATTCGCGCAATATTTCGACGATGAGGAAGACGAATGGAGAATGAGAGATTGTGTGAAGATTGAAGGAGAGGTACGGTTATTATCAATATCCTATTCATTTTTTGTTGAAATTACGGGTCAAATACATAATTGTTTCCCATATCGTAACAAACTAATCAAGAACCCATTGCAGGTATGCCATTCTGGCTGCGCTCGTCACCTGGAGACATCTAATGATGGAAACAGAGAAGAAGATGGATCTATTAGAAGGATGTGGAGCTGCATTCATTCTTCCTAATTATTCTGAGTACTCGAGAGAGCAGTCATTATTAGAAATATAGAAATAGTAGTTTATTCATTGTATGCATTTCATTGTATATAGTTCATCGCATCGCCACTCAAAAACGATTCAAATAACAAAAAAAACGAGTATTCATATCCATATTGCATTGTATCTTGATTTGTAGATAAATTTGATCCTCTCTGCAGTGGGAGAATCCGAATAATCAACTTGGTTCCATGAATACGTTCTCAACGCTACAAGTACATACACAAGTCTCGGAAAATGGTAAAAGATGAAGGCGACTGGCAAGATTATTTCTTCAATTCCCGTCGTTATTTGCCTTCTATTAACCACCTAAAGCGCGACTTTGTGTATCGTTTCATTGGTATGTCGACTTTGTGTATCGTTTCATTGGTATCGATGAACTTCGTTTTCGCGAAAGGGGCAGTTTGGACAAACGTTTATCTGGCAGACATTACTCTGTGAGTAATGGTGAATATTAAAGGGAGTCGGCGGTGAAAATGAAGTTATTTTTAGATTAAAGAGAATTAAAAAAGAAAATTTTTGGTGAAAACCGCATATTTTTGCGATTTTTTTAAAGGCAGATATGAATTTTCAAAGTTTTGGGATTACGGTAGCTCTCGCATATTTGGTGTTTCTGTCTTTTCCTAAACACCTTTTAAAACATATTTAGGAA
>LS570137.1:288099-298377 GCA_900490775.1 Pristionchus maxplancki | reverse complement strand
CGAATTGAAACATTTCTCCATTTGGTTTGCTGTCAACAGCAAAGTTGTTCAGAATATTTTTCCGCATTTTTTGAGCCCGGGTACAGCATCCTAGCTTGTCTGGGAGCTGAGATATGACATAGCCGGCCCCAGAGCCGGAAAATGTCTAAAACCCGGTTTTGGGACAAATAATTGTGACTCAAAAATTTCTCGTCGCCAACATAGTCTATCAAAAAATTGCCATAGTCAAAGCTCAAACTTTCGGCTCCTGGTTCCTCAAGGTCATGCAATCTCTCAGAAGACGCGTGTTAAATTGTGCATCGGATTTTTCTGATTTCATCCTAAGGTAGAATGTGGTTTAATTTAGTATTTTAAAGTATGTGCTTCAGTCTGTTCAAGAATCCCAAGAACCGAAAACTGGAATTAGTATATTTCATTTGGAAATCTCTAAAGCACCAAAACTTGAAGCGACTTCAAGAAACATTTCAGTTTTTGCCGAAATTGAGGAAGTTGGCTGTCATGTATAATGATGAGGCAGGAAAAGCAGAAGAAAAGTGTCCTGTTATTGTTAGTTTACCTCATTTGAAAACAAAACTTCACATGATCTTTATCTTTCAGAAGAATGATGATCCTGAGAGTTTCCTGTTGAATGGGTCATTGATTCTTCCTTTAATTAGCACTTCCGTCAAATCAAATCTATATTATATCCACTGTACTGCCCAAGAAGTCATCAACGCATTCGAGGTTTCTTCATTAAAAATCGCCTAATGATATACATAGTACATTAAAGTACTGCATGTTTGTGGTGGTTCGCCTTGCAGTGGCTCCCCGCAGGAGTCAAGTGCCTTTATTAACGGGGCCACCTGTGCCTTTACCTTTAACATTTCGGTTGATTATGAATTCCAAAAAAATGATTTTAGATGGTTTGTGAATCAGGGTTCGATTATATAGATGCACAATTACACGTTCGCTGCTCCGAAATTGATGAATTGTTCGTTATAGCGAACAATAACGCAGTGTATCAGGTAACAGTTATGCACTAGATATTAACCATCAATTCAAAATAGACCGATGCTCCTACCATCATGAACGTTGTTTTGCAATTTTTGTAAGCGATGTGAAAGATGAAAATGGAATGTTTACGACTGTTATGATATACAAAATTGATGAGGATGGAAACGCAATTAAATTGAGATAGATTGAGATAAAAAAAGAAACATTTTAAAAAATCATGTTAGTTTTTTTTTCTTTTTTTGTTGTCTGCCAACCTCATTTGATCACTTCAAATTCACTTTTTCTGCGTTTTCATCGAACATTTTACGTACACCATTAATCCTGTTCTAACTGAAAAACAGTGGCATTTAGCCCCTCGCTACATTAAAAAAATAAAATAATAAACTGTATATTTCATTCATGTTGAATTGTATTTGCATTTGTCGATAAACTGGACCCTCTCTACAGTTAGAGAATCCGAATAATCCAATTTCACAGATGATCTAAAAAAATGCATTCTCAAAATATTTTGTTTTACATAGTTGATTACAAAGAATTTTAATAACTGAAATATCAACTCTAATGCTGAGAACAGTGTCTCTGCCTAGTCTCATTCTCTAGTGAGACAAATCGACTAGAGAATGAGACTAGGCAGAGACACTGTTCACAGCATTAATGAACAATAAACTTGAAGTGGGAAAAGTACAGTGAAAAGACATTGCATTAGGTTTTCTGCAACCCGAATAAGAGAAGAATAAGGGATCCATTCAAAAGAAAAGTCTCAATATAGTGGGAAATGACGGCGACTGGTCAGATTTTAAATGTTTAGGTATTTTATATCTGTATGAGAAATGGTGAGTCTTCACTGATAATAGAAGCTGGTGATGTGAAGAGTGCGGGCTGATCGTGAGACGTTATTATTGATCACAATAATTTGCCATTCGCATCGATTCTACTTATTATCACCAATGTATTCACGGGTGTTTTAGTTTCATCCTCATAATCTTCCATTATCGTCATTGAATATCCACGAAGACGATCCTTTATGAAACAGTCATCAACCTGGTAATTTATCAATAAATGAACATTAGACTAGGGATAAACAATGAGAGTCAAACCTCAAAATTCAGTTCCTCAGCCATATCGAATAATCCGTCTATTGCCGATTTCACAACGAACATATGCACATATTTGACGCCCATTTTTGTTTCGCAGACCAACTGAAAAGCATTCATGGAAATCGGAGACAATAAATATTTTTGTGCAAGCGATTCATGCACTCTTACATGAATCCCGTGATTTACATCAATCCAATGATAAAATTGCAAAAGCAGAATGCGATGTAAGCCAAACCTCGAAGGCATTGAAAAGGTCTTGTGCAGTACAATGAACAGTCCTAAGAATTGAATGATCTACAGCTTGAATCAGAGGAAGAATAAGAGATCCATTCAGTAGAAAAGTGTCTGGATCATCATTTCGCTGAAAGAACATACCTGCTTTTAAACTACGCCGCGTAGTCCTAATAAATGAACTCACAACATTGTCACTCGGGTTCGCTTTATCATGGCCCACAATGATATGCTTTAATTTTGGCAGACATTTGAAAAAATCGTTCAATCGTGTAATATTTTGGCTTTTCAGACTTGGCCAAAAGAGCCAGACTTTTTTCAAACCTCTCATTTCAAGAATCGTCAAAAGACTGAAATTGAAAACTTTTTTCGATTTACAGATAGAAAAATTGCAAAATAAAAATTAGAGAGATATACCTCAACATAAATTCCGTCGCGTCAACCTCACATTGAATACGAATCCAGACCTCTTCAAAAGGGATCTTCTCTACGAGAGATGAAATGGCATCTGACAATCGAGCCACGGATTTTTTGTTCACCTTTAACAATTATTTACGCTTTCACCCTTGTAATCCTTTCTATTTAGAAAGTAGATGATACATACCACAAAGTTCATGCGGCGCACGGTTGATCGTTTGAAGAATTTGTAGACAGTTTCATCCAAGTCTCCATTTGGCGTTGGTTTGAAGCAATAATAGCCATCGCCAAATGAGTATCCCTCGATTAAATCGCCATCATCTTTCTAGAAATACATTATTTAATCAGTGTTTACTAACTGTGCACTCACAAGCTCAACAACAAAGTCTTCAAACTGTCTCTTTCCAATTTCGAGATCGAGACTGCGGAATCTTTTCGAAACGAGATAGAGAGGCTCCCTCTCTTCAGTCGATAATTCAAGGAAGATCATTCGAAGAATATCGTCAGGAAGATCAGGAATCGGATTCTAAAACAAATTACCACTTTTCGTGCGTTTGATTGAAGAAACAGATGCATTTAAAATACCTTGGACAGCTTGAAAATCTTCACAATCCAATCCTTCACTCGTTTCATCTTGAATTAGGAAAAAAGCAGTTAAACAAAGCTGTACTCATTCAGAAACGAGCGATTCCAGACAATTTTGGGGGAATGTTAATTATGTTATTTGTATGAAAGTTCAAAAGGACGCGTTGTTGTCTCGCGTCGCATTATGGGTGTGAATATACACAATGCGTTATTTGCTATACAACTTTATTTAATGCATCTCACTCTTTCGCGTTTACGTCTTCCCTCGTAACTGCTTAATTCTTGGTATATTATTTTTTCATCGCCTTAACTATGAAACTATAAAAACTATAATAATAAAAAGTAAGGCAATTCAAGGTGTTTTTCAGTGCGAATCCGATTATGACGCGGCCTAAAAAGTTGTGGTGTAACTACAAGAATAATGCAATGGTAAAAGATAAATCAATCGTTGTCACAATTTTGCATAAACGTAAACAAGAATGAATTTAACTGCTTTTCAGAAATACAGAAAACATTCGAATTCCAAGAACCCTTTGCCAGTTTGTTCATCTTTATTTGGCCAAAATAACAATAATTTGTAGATTCCCCTTCTTCCCGATGATATTCTTCGGATGATATTTAAAGAACTATCGACCGTGGACCGTACTCCTCTTCATTCTGCCACAACCAGATTTCGTTATCTTGATCTCGAAATCGGGAAGAGAAATTTCGATGGAATTTATGTTTTTATGGTTAAATGGTTTCATATTCGAAGCCACAGTAACCATGATTTATTCAGATGGACGATTGTGATCAGATCGAAGTGGATATTCACGAATCTCTTTCTTTCTTCTCATGCCAAACTCCACCAAATGGGAACTTCGACGATTGTGAACCAGATATTCATCATTTCGTCAAGGGATCGAAGACGATTTCATTAACTATCGTGGTTAATTTTTATACTGTACTAATCAAATGTTTGCGAGTGCTCTTTCGTAATAACTACTCAATCTCCACAGGTGGAAGCTAATCGTAAACCAGTGTTATCTCCTTCAATTGTATCACTCATCAATTCAATAACTTACAAAGAGCTTTATGTATATTTAAGTTGTGATTCGGATTTTTCTGATTTCATCCTCAGGTATGGTTAGATTGAGAATATATTTAATGTTCCAAAATATGTATTTCAGTCTGTTCAAGAATCCCATGAACCGAAAACCGGAATTAGTATTTTTCAACTGGAAATCTCTAAAGCACCAAAACTTGCAGCGACTGCAAGAAACATTTCAGTTTTTGCCGAAATTGAGGAAGTTGGCTGGTATATATAATGATGAGGCAGGAAAAGCAGAAGATAAGTATCCTCTTATTGTGAGTTGAATATCTTTTGAAAACAGAACTTCACATGATCTTTATCTTTCAGAAGAATGATGATCCTGAGAGTTTCCTGTTGAATGGATCATTGATTCTTCCTTTAATTAGCACTTCCGTCAAATCAAATCTATATTATATCCACTGTACTGCCCAAGAAATAATCAACACATTCGAGGTTTCTTGATTAGAATTTCCTAATAATATTGTACATGAAGAAAAGCGTCATTGTGGTTGAAATAGCAGATATAGAAATAAAATGATTTTAGATGGTTTGTGAATCAGGGGTCGATTGTATAAATGCAAAATTAGACGTTCTCAGCTCAGAAATTGCCGAGTTGTTTGTGATAGCGAACAATAACGCAGTGTATCAGGTAAGAGTTATGCAGTAAATATTAACCATCCATTCAAAAAAGACCGATGCTCCTACCATCATGAACTTCCATCGTTGTTTTGCAATTTTTGTATGCGATGGGAAAGATGAAACAGGAATGTTTACGACTGTTGTGATATACAAAATTGATGAAAACGGAATTAAGTTAAGATGTGATGGATTGGGATAAAAACATTTATAAAATCATGCTAACCTAATTTGATCACTCCAAAATCACCTCTTCTGCGTTTTCATCGAACGTTTTATGTACTCAGTTTATCTTTTTCTAACTGAAAAAAACAACAGCGACATTCATCCCCTCGCCATTTTAAAAAATTCAAATAATAAACTGTATATTTCATTCATATCACATTGTATTTTTATTTGTCGATAAGCTTGGCCCTCGCTATAAACATATTTTACACATGATCTAAAAATGTATTCTTAAAATATTTTTTAAAAGATGAAACGTCATCTCCTAATGTACACCAATCTCGTGAACTTGTTGCGAGAAAAGTACAGCGAATAGTCATTAGCATTAGGTTATTTGCAGCCCGAATTAGAAAGAAACAGGGATCCATTCATTGTCAACAGAAAAGTCTCTGGATCAATATAGTGGGAAATGACGGCGACTGGTCAGATTTAAAATGTTTAGGTATTTTATATCTGTGTGAGAAATGGTGAGTCTTCACTGATAAAAGAAGCTGGTGCTGTGAAGTGTGTGGACTGATCGAGAATTTATTATTAGATAATCACAATAATTTGCCATTCGCATCGATTCTACTTATTATCACCAATGTATTCACGGGTGTTTTAGTTTCATCCTCATAATCTTCCATTATCATCATTGAATATCCACGAAGACGATCCTTTATGAAACAGTCATCAACCTGGTAATTTATCAATAAATGAACATTAGACTAGGGATAAACGACGAGAGTCAAACCTCAAAATTCAGTTCCTCAGTCATATCGAATAATCCGTCTATTGCAGATTTCACAACGAACATACTCACTTTTTTGATGCCCACTTTTGTTTCGCAAACCAACTGAAAAATGTAAATTCAGCCTTACGTCGAATGTGCAATCGTTCAAAAAACGAAGGAAGCCAAACCTCGAAGGCATTGAGAAGATCTTGAGCTGTACAGTGAATAGTCTTAAGCATTAAATCATCTGCAGTCCTAATCAGAGGAAGAATCAAAGATCCATTTAATAGAAAAGTATCCGGATCATCGTTTCGCTGAAAGAAAATTATAAACTATGCTGTGTAGTCCGAATAAATGAACTCACAATATTGTCACGCGGGTTCTCTTTATCATGCTCCACAATGATACGCTTTAATTTTGGCAGAAAATGAAATAATTCGTTCAATCGCGCAATATTTTGGCTTTTCAGACTTGGCATAAAGAGCCAGACTTTTTTCAAACCTCCCATTTCAAGAATTTTCAGAAGACTGAAATTGAAAACTTTTTTCGATTTACAGATAGAAAAATTGCAAAATAAAAATTAGAGAGACTTACCTCAACATTAATTCCGTCGCGTCAACCTCACATTGAATACGAATCCAGAGTTCTTCAAAAGGGATCTTCTCTACGAGAGATGAAATGGCATCTGACAATCGAGCCACGGAATTTTTTTTCACCTTTAAAAATTATTTACGCTCTCACCATTGTAATCTTATTTAGAAAATAGGTTATTCATACCACAAAGTTCATGCGGCGCACGATTGATCGTTTGAAGAATTGGTAAACAGTTTCATCTAACTCTCCATTTGGCGTTGGTTTGAAGCAGTAATAGCCATCGCCAAATGAGTATCCCTCGATTAAATCGCCGTCATCTTTCTAGAAATACATTATTTTTAAATGAAAATTGCCATTTTCGTCATCGCATCAAAATCCAATCGCTTCGAAAAGTTTTTTTTTCGAAATCAGCATGCAAAAATATGTACTACGGAAACCCATAACACGGCTCTCACCTAAGAACAGAATGGCTGATTCTTGTCAGCGGGTCATTTTTCTACATTCTGTTTTCAACGGTTTTGGGCCCTCCCAGGTGCCTCTAGGCCCCCCGTGAACGGAATAGTGTCAGAGATGTTTACTCGCCGAGCTGCAGCACCGCTCAGGTGCAGCCTTCCAACTTCCAAGCCCTTTTTCTACCTTTCAACATGGTCCTCGGGAAAACTTTTCTTCTTGAGCTAGGGCTATTTTTTATTTTTTGATGCTCTATCACACCACATCGGTCGTTTGTTGATAATTATTGATAAAACACTGATATGAGGCTGAATTCATATTGCATAAACAGCTCGAAAAGCTAAGGTTTTTCTTTCATAGATCGATAGCTCTCGTCGAGACGATTCGAATTATAGGTCTGCGCTCCCATATGGGGACAGGGCTGAGTTCCATACGGATAACCGTCATTCCAACTTTTGAACTTTTTTTCAACAGTATTACACCGCGTCATTCCGTGTTCTCGAACGAATGAGGCGGTTCGATTTCGAGAAATTCAATTTTGTTTCATTCTTGTTGTAAATGTGCATATTCAAGACAAAAGACGAGTGAAACATAATTGAACTTCTCGAAATCGAACGGCCTCATTCGTCGCGAGAACACGGAATGACGCGGTGTAGTACTGTTGAAAAAAAAGTTCAAAAGTTGGAAAGATGGTTATCCGCATGGAACTCAGCCCTGTCCCCATATGGGAGCGCAGACCTATAATTCGAATCGTCTCGACGAGAGCTATCGATCTATGAAAGAAAAACCTTAGCTTTTCGAGCGGTTTATGCAATATTAGTTCAGCCTCATATCAGTGTTTTATCAATAATTATCAACAAACGACCGATGTGGTGTGATAGAACATCAAAAAATAGCCCTAGCTCAAGAAGAAAAGTTTTCACTATCTATTTGTGCACTCACAAGCAAAACAACAAAGTCTTCGAATCGTCTCTTTCCAATTTCGAGATCGAGACTGCGGAATATTTTCGAAACGAGATAGAGAGGCTCTCTCTCTTCAGTCGTTAATTCAAGGAAGATCAATCGAAGAATATCGTCAGGAAGATCAGGAATCGGATTCTTAAATAGGGTATTGATTCGTGCATTTGATTGATAAATACATTTGAAATACCTTAGACCGCTTGAAAATCTTCACAATCCAATCCTTGACTCGTTCCATCTTTAATTTTTAATCAAAGAAATCTATCTAACAATAAGCTGCAGTCATACAGAAGCTTATGATTATTCAACGAAATCAGATTTGAATGGCGTCAACATTGTAAGTGTACCCCCCCCCCCTTAAAAGGATGCGATCCCGCGTCTTTTGTACAGTGCTCAGTGAGAACCAAGCGTCGCTTTTCCATTCAAAAAATATTATCGGAACATATAGATTTGTGCTGAATACTAACAATAGCTTAATCGATAGGTTCGAAATCCTTTATCAAATGCTTCATTATGAACGTCGTCCAACAGGTTTACCGTGCATTGTGACAACTTATCAATAAGACTTCGATATAGCCTCAAATATTTCCACTTCTTCCGAGCTAAATAGGAAAACTATCCTCTGTAGATTATATAACAGACCATCGTCAGACTCGCTCGATATTTTCTCTCCACTTCTTCCTTTTCCATTCTCAATTTCTCCATTTCTTCTTTCAGTTTCTTCATGTCTTCACCTTTCTGTAATCCGAGTAATGGTGGGAACAACATTTTTCTCAAACGCACAATTCTGAAAAAAGCGATTCCATATAGTCTAATCTGACCTCTTTCTCTTCCTTATCTTCTTCAATTTCTTTTCGGGTAATGGTAATGTTTTCCTTCGATTGGAGGGATTGTCATGTTCATCTGACATTCTTTTGGTTAATAAGAGACATTAATTGACTGATAATAATGATAACCGCACTCCTTGGAAACTTGCAGGAATCTGTGCTGAACCTTGGAAATTTCTGCTTTTCAAGCTCATTCTTAGCTCATCGCACAGCATTCTGCCCCTACAGACAAGGGGGTATCACTTTACATATCGAACTGCAAACTCGAAATTTGACAGGTTGCTGAAACATATCGCAATTCTCATTCTGAACAAGGGATTAATTTTTGAATTTTCCCGCGTTGCCGTATTCGCGATATGTTTCAGAGATATCTCAAATTGCGAAAGTGATTTGCAGTTCGATTATGGTAACGCGGGAAAATTCAAAAATTAATCCCCTTGTTCACCCTTATCTGGAGAGAACAAAGGGGGTCAGAACGCTGTGATGTGTATCCCGACTATCTGGCACTCTCTTAGATATCTGAAATGTGAACGAGAATAAATTAACCGCAAATCACGAGAACGAAAGACGACAAACTTGTAGTGCAGATTCCCATCTTCATCTCTCGGAAATCCGTGGAATTCTAGCATAATCTCATGCATTTCACGATGAATTGGATTGAGAACGAGCATTTTCATTTCTTGAGGGTAAAGAACGAAGATACTATCGAGTTCATCTTGAATGAAGACGCACTAAAAGTATATACGGTTTACATTTTCAAGAAAGCTCAAAATGATACATCGCGAATTTCGCTGCAAACGTGAAAAGTTTGGAACCAAACAACATTTTGATTATTTCCAATAGCAATACATTTCTGTCGAATCAATGTGGGGTCTTCCGAAATAACGATCAATTTGTCTCTGCAATGGGCATTCTACTCATTTTGTGTTTTCGTTTATCGAACCTGTGAATAAAGTTGTGGAATTTAGTGCTGAAGAGAGTTTTGCTGAACGAGAGCTCGTTCATTGAGTATGGATCTTCATCCAATCTCAGCACTCGGATCTTATATGAGGCTGTTTGCGTAAGGTTCAACAAGTGACTGGAACAGGCCAAAAAATTGAGATGTCTGAAAAGTTGGCCCTAGGGGTTATTTTTGACCCGGAACACGCTGGTGAGGTCAATTTCGCAATATGTCCCCTCCGCGCTCCAGGAGGGGCACCCCCCATTTTTGCCCAAAACGCGTTTTTGTTTGTTTTTTCGTCCGGGAGTGGTCAAAATGGCCTGAAATCACACGTATATAATCAGAATTTGGAGCTCTGTCATTTGAAATTATTTTCACAAAATGAAAAAATTTCGTTTTCGAGGAAAAAATGAAAAATTAAAGGAGAAAAAAGTGCGCCCCATCATGTCTACAGTAGAAAGAGCATGCTCCCCCGATCATTTTGCGCTATTGGAAAAATTTTTAAGATGAGAATAAAGTTATTTTTTATCGATTTTAGT
>LS570137.1:252712-276978 GCA_900490775.1 Pristionchus maxplancki | reverse complement strand
TCTATTGCTAAGCAGTAAGTGATTGGGACCATTCAAGGGGACTCCTCGTGAGTCCCTCTATTGCTAAGCAGTAAGTGATTGGGACCATTCAAGGGGACTCCTCGTGAGTCCCTCTATTGCTAAGCAGTAAGTGATTGGGACCATTCAAGGGGACTCCTCGTGAGTCCCTCTATTGCTAAGCAGTAAGTGATTGGGACCAGTCAAGGGGACTCCTCGTGAGTCCCTCTATTGCTAAGCAGTAAGTGATTGGGACCATTCAAGGGGACTCCTCGTGAGTCCCTCTATTGCTAAGCAGTAAGTGATTGGGACCATTCAAGGGGACTCCTCGTGAGTCCCTCTATTGCTAAGCAGTAAGTGATTGGGACCATTCAAGGGGACTCCTCGTGAGTCCCTCTATTGCTAAGCAGTAAGTGATTGAGACCAGTCAAGGGGTCGCAAAAATATACTTAGGGAAATTTTAGACATTTTTTCCAAAATGGTTCAATAGGTTAGGGTTTCCGAAGCGTCCCATTACTCGCAAACGCGAATTACTTCATCAGGAGAGCAAAGAATCGATGGGTGGGTCAAGTACTAAGACAAAATGATACCTGACTGTCCATTTGTGTCACTAAGTGGATTCCCCTCTTTTTTCCCAACCCAATCGTGAGATCGCCAGTTCAGGCGCATTCGCTCGTGCACAATACAATACAATATTTATCAGTGTCGCTTTCTGGGCGCTGATCAAGATGGGGTGTCAGAAGGTGCACAAGGAGATGTTATAAATGTTTGTATAGAATAGCCAGCGTTTCGAATATTTTCTTTTATATTTTCTCGTTTAATTTAGAACCATTTTCTGACCATTCTTCAGAAGTGCAGTTTTTTTTATCCCGGAGAACGTTAACATCAACATCGGTTTAATTTTTTGGAATTTATTTTTATTTATTAAACAATTTTTTTTATTGTATGTATGTTGAATGCATATAATTTCGTGTTGTGTTGGCTTCTTCTCGACCTTCAGATCTCTACAGCCCACTCACCATTGCAAGCGATTCGACGTTTGCGGAGAAGCGAAAGTTCACTGCTGATATCTTATCAGTAAGAAGGATTCTCACTCCACTGTGTCTTCACTCGCATTGATCCTTCTTAACTCGCTCCGACGTACCATTTCACTCTGATTTTTGCCTGATGTAGATTCAATTTGACTTTCTCATGTTCCATTTTCGATTGCTTACCTACTGTCGCTACTGTCATTGCGTGCTATGTGAATTCCAATAGGAATGCGTGAAGAAAAAGCCAAACTGAGGAATGAATCCGACGATTCGTTGGAGAATTACAAGAACTGGAAGCCAGAATTGATCAAATCGAGCGATATTCTCTCTGTTGATCCCGATCTCGTATGGCAGAAGTTCGGAACCTTCGGAAGATATCAGGTACGGCTCTCATTCCTTCTTCAAGGACTGCAGTCCTTTCCAGTTCATCAACCTTGCCATGGTCTCGGCTCCGTCCCTCATCTACTCGGCTCTCATGATGGTTATGCCTTTTCTGACGGAGAGGAATGATGACTTCAACTGCGTCGTCAACGATGAGTTCGCGAAGGTGAGTGAATTGGACTTGAACAGTAAAGAACCAAATATGAAATGTGATCATTTAATAGGATCATTTACTGATTGATCCCATTGATTTTGAACTTTCAGACCTACACGGTGCTTGATAAGTGCACCGTACGCGAAGTGCGCAGTGGACAAAATCGATCGTGTCTCGATCTCATTGGAAGAGCCACTACATTCACCTATGGAAACAGCAGCAAGGACTACACCATTACGAATCAAGTAAGCCATCACTTTTATTGGCATCTCAAGGCCTTACAAATCGATTCGACTGCTAAATGCGTCCTGGCTGTGATCCAATTCTAATCCATTCCAGTTCAATCTCGTCTGTGAGCAATCCGACGATTGGCGTGAATACGGATCATCCGCTTTCCTCTTCGGTGAGTTGATTCGAGCACCCATCGAATCGATAGGACTATCAGTGATAAGAGAGAGAAGCTGATAAGAGGGCGAAAGTCGTAGATAGATAAGAGGGATTGCTGATCCGGCGTTTGGAGGGCTTCCCCCCAGAGAACGAGTAGTGCATTATTTCAGGTGCGATGTTTGGAGCGGCAATTCTCTCTTACGTCTCCGACACTTTGGGTAAGATTGACGAGCTCTGAAACATGAAAATGAAAATGCGAATGAGGTTCAGGTCGTCGCAAGTCTTTTCTTCTCTCCCTGACGATCTCAGTGGTTGTCAACTGTTTCACTGCTCTTTCTCCCCTCTACGTCGTCTTTCTAGCACTCAGATTTATCGCCGGATTCGGAATGGGAGTGAGTACTTTTTTTTTATAAAAGTAGGAGCAAGTCGAATTCAGGGAAATCTCAGTATCGGCTACATCATGATGTCCGAGGTGGTGGCGCCCAAGATGAGAGAGTTCACTCCTCTGGTTGGTTGAGACGAGGCTTCTCCGCTTCACCAACCCATTCCTCTCATAGGTGGCCACATTCTTCTGGGTCTTCGGGTACATGCTGGCTGGAGTGGCGAGAATGTACATCGACAGCTGGAGATTCGTCTACTTCACTTGCACTGCACCTGGAATATTGGCAGTCCTGGTCTACTTCAAGTGAGTTTAGCCTGATTATCGATTAAAATTGTTCGAATTAAAACTCAATCGATGATAAAAATGCAGATACTTTCCCGAATCCCTCCACTGGCAAGTGAGCAACAAGAAGACGAAGGCGGTCACTCTGTGAGTTTCATTGAATCTTTTGTCGATGTGACCAATTGGTTCAGTCACATCCAAAGAGCGACGCGCATCAACAAGGTGCAGATCGACATGAGAGATTGTATCACGGAGGTGGGTTCCTTTACTGAACAACTCGAGAGACTCGATCGAGAGGAAGCAAATTGACAAGATAAACAATATTTTCAGCCGAACAGTGACGACGCGAGCACTGACAGTACACAGGCTGATACTAAAGCGAACTGCTGCACGATATTGACGTATGTTCTCAGATTCTCTGCTCTTCAACGTTGACGATCGTTGAGTTACTGATGGCAGTTGCTAACAAACAATCTCCACCATTACAGGTCCCCGAAGATCTTCTACATGTTCATGTTGTCCGCATTTCTGATGTAAGATTTGTGTGGTAATTCGAAAATAGAAGGTTGCTTGCAGGAACGTCATGAATCTAACGTACTGGGCATTGTCTCTATTCTCGACTGAACTCTCCTCGCACAAAATGACTGGATTCTTCCTTTCTGGGACGATCGAGATTCCTTCCGCCATTCTTGCTGTTGTTTTCCTCGTGAGGATATCAGTGAATACTTCGAAAACTGAATTTCAATTTCAGAAACTACTAAAACGTCGCACAATCTCATGCTTAATGTTCATTCTAACTGCAGCGAGTCTGACCATTTGTATTATTCTGCCTGGTGAGTGTCTGAAATACAATAGAAACATTCCTGTGAAACCCATTCAGATTATTTGAGTGAGGAAGGAGGGAAGATAGTAACACTCATCTGTCCTCTTTTGGCCAAAATGTTCAACTCGATCGTCTGGAGTGTTCTGCCTCTCGCAATGAGCGAAATGATACCGACAGTAATCAGGTATTCACTTCAACAACGCAGACAGATCAAAGATCAAATTGAGGAACTCATTCTCTGGATGGGTCTGCTTCCTGGGCGATTTGGGATCTGTGGGCGCACCGTTCCTCGAGAGACTGGTCAGACGCAGTATTCTTCTTGTCTACATAGTTTCACATCGAACCAAAATGAAGAAATAATATTACAATAAGAAAATTATGTCAGAGTCGCAAGGGAGCTAACACTGCTTCGATGATAATAGCAATCTCCACTGCAGTCTGTGCTATCGGAGTGATGACAATGCCTGAGACTAAGGTAGGCATTGGTTTATTTCAAATAAAAAAATCCAGGACAAAAATAAACAAGCTCATACGAAATACTTGGTTGCAGGGCACCCATCTTCGTAGTGGATTGGATTCCTTCAATGAGGGTCCGTTCCTGCGATTTATCGAGAAATTGTTCTGTGGAAAGAAGGAGAAAGTGAGGTCAGAGTCATTTAGAAAGAAGGACGGCTGATTTCAGAAGTCGAAGGCTGACGAACGTCCATTGACCAATGGCTCGACTCACAATGGAAATAATGGAAACTAAGGAGAGAACATCTACAAGATGCTCGTTATGATCCTTCATGGGCTTCATTCTTGTTGTGATGTATTTGTGTTGTCGTATCGCAATCGACTAAAAAAGATTATGCTGTAAAAGCACAACAACAGCTCAACAATTATTCGTGAAACACATTTGAATGAAAATTCGGGATGCAGTGATCAGTTTCTCGAAAGTGATCAGTAGGAAGAACGTCTGGTCGATTACGTATCGAAGAGGGCAGTGGCAGTAAATCTTCCGATTGACAGATTAGAGGGCGACCGCCGATTGTAATGAACGGAAATGGAGGAGGAGAGGGAGCTGGCACGGTAATAATTGGAGGTCACTTCGAGGAGAGTTGGTGAAATAGTTTCCGTGTATTTGCTTGCAACTGATAAGAATTACCAGAAGGCTGATGCTTGATTTTTCTATCACATATTTGATTCATTTTACCATTGTAAGCATCTTGCAACCAATTTCTCTTTATTTTCATTATGAATGGTTAGACACTTCGTTTCATTCCTACATTCGTTTCATTGCAAGTTATTTGTTGCATTCGCTGATAATCCTTGTCACTCCTCTCCTCTTCTCTCCTCTGGCATGTCTTCCGAGTGTTGTGGACAGCTGACCATTCTCCTCTTCTCAATCTCGATTCTCCTCTTCTTCCTTCTTTCTTTCGCTCTCTTCTTCTCTCTCGGATCCCTCCAATCTGCAACCTTTTTGCCCCTTCTTTCAATGACTCCAAAGTACTCGCAAGAGAGATATCACTTACGCTTTTCCCATGGCCTGGGGCTCAATTTCATTTTTTGGGTTGGTAGTAATTCAAGTACTGATTGTTCATGCCTTTCGTCCTTCACAGTTGCATACACTCGTGAGATTAGTATAATAATTAGCGACCCTCATCGTGTTGTTTCTTTTCCTTTTTGTTGCTTTCATCGTTTACCTCCCGACGAGCGTCGAAATTCGAGCCTTCTTACAGAATGACGAAACAGAACGGGAAGTGGAGCACGAATGGACCAAAGAGAGACGTCAGCGCCATTCCAGGTCAACCATTCGGCTCATTTTCACTTTATTTATCCTCTATTTTCAACGTATTAGTTGAGTTTCCCGCGCGCTTGTATAACTCTTGAGACTGACTGCAATGTCTTTTCTTCAACTTGTGCAGTGCACATTTCCTACCTCCATCGTTCCCTGTTATCCAGAATCCTTCCTAATCGATCATCCTTCGATTGATCGAAGGTGTGATCTCCTCTTCTCCTTCTCCTCTCTCAGAGGGTACACACTCACTCCAATCGGGTACTCCATCACTCGACCCTGTCACGAAGAGTGGAGCTATGGGGCTAAGAGGGAACTTGCGGGAAACAGCAAGATTGATCTTTGATCTGGAGTTAGGTAGATCAAAGTAACCTGCGAAGATGTCCCGCTACTTCTCTCGATTACGAGAGAAACTCGATCCCATTAATCTCGACAGCCTCTCTTCCACTGACTCATCTTGTAGAGAGAAGGGAGAGAT
This sequence comes from Pristionchus maxplancki, assembly GCA_900490775.1. Classification (NCBI taxonomy): domain Eukaryota; kingdom Metazoa; phylum Nematoda; class Chromadorea; order Rhabditida; family Neodiplogasteridae; genus Pristionchus; species Pristionchus maxplancki. The sequence goes on along the minus strand of LS570137.1, from coordinate 271,289 downwards.
GGAATGAGACCGAGTGTCGAAAGTCATTCCACTCCCTCGTTTACTGCTGGCCTGAGAAAACACTGCAGGAAAATGTCCTGAAGCCGATTGGAGACGGGGTAGGAATACAAACGTAACCTCGCGCGACTTTGCCTATGAGCCGGCCCTGAAACACACTCCAACTTGTCAAACGACAACTCTCCTTTGCTTGTAGTATTCGCAGCATAGTCACTTGGATGAAGCCTAAACAAGATCGCGAGTCCTAATCTAGTAACTCGATACAGTGCACAGGTGTGCAGGAATGGAGTGGGTCGATGCAGGAAAGAACATCGCCCCCTATCAGATATCTGACCTCTCTGACCTCCGTGATTGGATTACGATAGGATTACAGTAATATCAGAAATTGCAGAAGAGTCGAGTCAGATGAGCGAGGCTCCTTCCAATGAGGAACAACCAGAGGATGAAGATGAGGTATACGGTAGGGAGTACGGTAGATAAAGGGTACTGTAGGCTTTTCGTCTATCGATAAATGAAGAATGGTCACTGGAGTATGGGTCGAGACGAGAGTAATCAAAGATTCATGGGTGTCCCTGATGAGTTGTTCCCTCGGCAATAAAATGCGTTCTTCTTCATGATTTCTCTCTTTGCGAAGAATCGTTGAAAATTCGACTATTTTCATTCAGTTTCGAGATTGATTGTTAGCTCCGAATTCGTATATTTCGGAATGGTGAAACGTATTCAATTCAGGAATCTCGAAGTGAGGCGACGACGCACACGACGTCCATCTCCAGTCCGGGGAGTAGCAATAGAACGACGTCGAGTAGCAGGTAAGACAAGGATTTATTCTAGAATCGGTAGTATAAAAATAGATTTAAAAAATTGTTAAATGAATACAATTGTTTGATAACTTGCTTGCACATGCTTAGATAGCTACAACCAAAAGCTTCCTCTGTTCTACACAACCCACAATTTTACGAGCATCTGACCTGGATCATTGTCCTGTACGATCCTGTCAGAAGCGTTCCCTACTCTGATCCCTTTTGTCCTTTCTCGCCCCTCCCAATCACCCCCTCCCTCCTCCCTCCCCCCCCCCTTCCATTCCGAACACGAGAGAAGAGAACAGCTGCATCAGATCATAAACTCGTAAACGAGAGCTCGATTGAGGGGAAGAAGAGGAGAGAAGAGGGAGAGATTGGTAGTAGTCATTCTGTGATAGAGCATCGTCAGTGATAGTAGTGTCTGTAGCAGAGTAGTCAATTCGTTTCACCCTTTTTTATCGAAGTTTTCTCCATTTATTATGTTTACGAGTAGGCGAGAGATCTCAACCACCGAGTGTCAATGGATGCTTCTCAACTCTTTCACGCCTCTCATCAGTGGGAGAGACCCTCTCCCTCCTCCCCCCTATCCATAACAGATGTTCTTCTTTTTTTTCCTCCCAAGTGAGAGAAGGTGCTATCGGATCCACTCTGTTCCTTTCCGGGTAGATTAGTGTAGAGCAATTTTTTATATTGAGTCTTTTCATGCAAGGGTCGTGTTCAATATTGTGCAAAGACGTGTCTTGTTCAAATTGTCCTGAATGCTGCTGGAAAATGAACCTTGAACAATGTGTGCAAAGAATAAATCATTGGGTATCAGATAGAGGAGTCAAGTGATAGGGAGAAGAGAGAAGTAAGCAAGTGTTTCTCCTCCCTTCTCATCGATTTCACCTCTAAACTTCGCTCAAATGCTCAGAATAAGTGTTCATCATAGTTCCTTTCATTCCTCCGTCAACCTCTCCTTTGCGTGTTCACTGATCCATCACTCTTTTCATTCCTCGAGTTAGAGCAGAGAGGATACGCCCTTGGCTTCAGTTACTTATCACCCTCACTTCGTTCATTCCTTTCAGTTTACGATTAATACATTGCAGACTCGAGAACGGTGATCCCATCCCTCGACTGGCAACGGGTCTCTACCAGACTGTCCGCGACCCCATACGTAAGTATTTTCCATGCTGTTTCCTCTCTCCCTTCTGCGTGGTTTGAATTAGTTCTGCATCGCAACTTCTTCATCTAAACAGTCGCATTTCCTCTTTGAGTCTGTTTGGGGCTCGTCGGATCCAAGTTTGCCAGCACTCTACTCGATTCGAGACCGGCGCAAAATATGTCTCAAATGCCGTCGTTAGCTTGTCGTTTCACTACATAATCCGTTGACAGATGTATGCACTTCCTCTGGCATTTCATCGTCATTTCACACTTCATTCGTACTACCGCATCTGTTGCATCCCCTCCTCGTCCCCTTCATTCTACCCGTTCCCATGCACATCGGCCTAATGGCTGAGAGAGTGCCAACACATTTATGGATTTTATGGGGAAATACATTGTGCAAAAAGAGATTCCGACAGTTGGATTCGCTAGGTGGGTGAATCATCGCAAACGACTCTGTTCTATTTTGGGAACTTTTTGTGGAACCGGGATGATGCTTCAATTGGTTATGCGACGCGGTGGGGTATGAAAATGATTTCTGAAACTCACTTGAATCGCACTGGTAGATTCGAATTTCAAATATTCTCTGACAAAAATTTACATGGCAAATAATTGATAATCTTGACTATGTATGTCCTGTTCGCGAATGATAGACTGATTTGCTAATGGTTTCTCATTGCAAGAGGAATTCAGTTCAAAATTGAATCAGTTGCACTGTTATGTCTAAGACTCATTACTGAAACTCACTGAGACTCGAATATTCCACTCGATTTCTCCATGCTCATCTCTTCTTTTCCTCCCTCAAAGGCCGTCTCTTTTTCTTCTTCTTCTTCTTCTCACGATCACGCTCCAGTTAGCTATACGGTCGATCCCCCTTTGAGACGCCTCCCCTTTAGGACTAGAGAGGAAAGAGGGTGGTCTCTCCTCGTTTCGCATGCTCTTTCGTTTCTCTGACCAGGCAGAGATTCTCTGAAAAAGGGAGATGTTACTCTATTTCGGACCAGCTTTCGATCTGAGAGAAGTCTCGATCTGACTCATTGACGAGAGATCATGTGAAATGGAGAGACCGAGATCAGTATTGCGAGAGGGATTAGAAGGAATGAGAAGGGCAGGGATTAATATTAGGAGACCAACTGGTTACTCTCTTCTAATCCACTAGTGTATCCACATTGCGCAATCGAAGACGATACGCAGATTAGACGGAGGCTATCAGTTACGTTGTCAATGCACTAGTTGGCGATAGATTTGAAGCTCAAAAATAAAGAAAAAAAACTTGTTGAAAGTCGATCGCCTTATCAGTTGCGTCATCACTAGGTCACTTTGTTTCTTATCGAAGGATGAATCACCTTTTATGAGGGCGTCCAATAGTGCGATCATCTGACTCTCTCCGTTCCTCGTGATCTCTCACTTGCTCTGACCATGGAGAGAAAAGGCGAGAATATTACTCGTCGAATGATTCAGTTGGCGAGCGCCTCGGGCGAAGGTTTCCATGCCCGGGCTATACAATGGAAGGATTCGTCCTTCTTGGCTCTGGCTTGTTCTCGCTTCTATCTACTTCATTTTATGTCTGCCTTCTTTTAGGGTAGTGATTGCGCGATTTATTCATTCCCATCGTACAACATAGTTGTAAACCGAGGTGTGGCGAGCCAATTACCCCAAGGTAATCAAGTAATCCTCGGAACCTTGGTGACACCCCTTGTCCCCTCTCCTCCCTCTGTCCAATCAAGTCAATCCCGCGTTCCCGTTGTATACGAAGGGACCTCGAGTTCATTAGAGGTAGAGGTTCTCGTGTCGGTCAATGAAGAGACTCTCTATCTTCATTGATCTCTCGTGGGTCAGAGAAACGAGAGAGAAAGAGAAAAGAGGAGAGTTCTTCATTCGCCGCCTCTAGAAACAGTTCTCATGTCGGTGTAAATCAAGAGTCTTCCCTTTGGGTGTGCTTCACTCCGTTTATATCCTCACACTTCAGTCTCACCAGTGCGAAAACTCAAACCTTTCCTTCATTTCGGCAAGTTCCCTACAATAATATTCTCTGCTTGCACTGAGTCCTCTTGTTTAGATCTCCCCTTCCTCTTTCTCTTCCTCCGTTCAGTAATACTTCACTCTTCTTCTCACTTGTCAGACTCCTCTTGTCTTCATTCTCACTTCACTCAGCAGCGATTTCGGCCCGTCGCTTTTCCATTTTCGAAATGACCAAAACAAGTCGAGGAATTCGCAGTATTTGCTCTCGATTTCACGCCTCATTTCGTGGTCTCCAATGAAACTTTTCCCTTTACCCTTCCTTCCTCTCAACTCAATCCATCCGGCTTTCGAATCCAAAAATGTCTCAAGTCAGCCTTTCTCTCCATTGGAATCAGTGCCATTCTCTTCTCTTTTCATCACCCAATCTCTTCTCCATTCCCCCCCCCCTTCCTCTCTCTGGTCATTTCCCCTTCAGATGCCTCTTCTTCTTCAAACATTTGGATGACTTGGCCATTTTTATTGGATCGTCGGTCTCTCGATTTCCCTTGTCTCTCACCTGATCTGTCCTCCACTCTCTTCATATCTCCTTGTCTCTCGTCTCGAATGGCCCTTCTCCCCTCTCCTCCTTTACAGTCCTATTATCACGTGTCGTCCCTCTCTCTCTTCCTCAAACTTCTCCCCTCTATTTGATTGGTCCGATCTCCTGTCCTTTGTTCTTTCTGACCCACGGAGGATCGTTTCCCTCCCGTCTGACAGATCAATCGATGCATTTGGGTTCTTTAGCAGTCTATTCGAATACAAATTTCCTCTCTAATGAACGATGCGCTATTCAATCTGATTTCAATAATGTCTGAAACTCAACGGAGTGCCTCTCTTTCCCCTCATTTTCCAGTCCTTCGCCCTAACAATCTGTTGGAATCTCCATTCCTGTCAGTGGATCTTCTTCTCTTCTTTGTTACTCGATCCACTCGTTCCAACTTTCCGCTTCATTAGATTAGTCACGGCTCACTGAGGGAGGCCAGCATTGCTACAGTCCTTTCGATACAGTAGTCATAGTTCCAGTCGGGACCATATCGGGGGTGAAATCGAGTCCACTTTTTGCTCAAGCAAGTGTGAAATGAGGAAGAGAGAGGGGATGGTCAGAGAGAGAAAGAGCCTTCCCCCTCTACGATTTAGTCTCGGTTGGCTGGAGTTGATGATACGGACGAGTGTTCTCTTCCCTTGATCTACCCAGTCATCAATTGATCTCGTTACAGCCAGTCCCTTTGACCTACCTGCCCCCATGAATAGACCTTCTCAGCCTCTACCTCTATTGTTTTGGCCTCTCTTTTGTAGTGCCAGTCGTGTCCTTTGGCGGATTCCTCCTTGAGGGTACTAGGGCTTGACCACCCCTTTGATCTACCGTTGGCTATTACCCACTTGTTGTAGCACTCTCTCATTCTCAAGCGTTCTCTCGCTAGTCATACAGCGTGAGAAAGCGTGGTCATTCTGTTGATACCCATATTGTTGGCTATCCGGCATTCAGTTTCCATGTGCTGCCCACTCGTTGCGCTGTGTAATATCTCGATTAGATTGCATGAACTTTCCTCAATTCAGACAGTTGGAGAGACACAGATGGTCCCTTCCCTCAGTTTCTTCCTTCTTTCTCCTTCGCGAGTCCCACTTTCTTCCATTCACAAAACGCAGATGTGTTCAGTGTTTTTCACCCCTCCTAAAACCGAGCCGATGAGTAATATTGATCCTTTGGCAATGCCTTGAAAGAACGACCAAATGAGGATTTGTCTCATTCATGACCAAAATTCTATTTGGACATGAATCACCATCACACAGGCTGATCTTTGATCTCTAAATTGGCCAATGGATATGCCTCTCATTGTCTCGTGTTCAGTGTCTTAACTAACAGAAGGCAGCTGGCAAAACAGTGGTCAGAACAGCATTCGAGGTTATATCAGAAGTGAGAGTATGGGAAATGGAGAGAGCTGCGCTTCAAGGGCCGTGCTCCCGGGTTGTAAATTTATGCCATCGATCACCTGCTACCGTATACCAGAAGGGATACGGTAGGAATCAATCGATACCGTACTCTTGACCACTCAGTCCTAGATGTGTTTGCCCGATTGTATGGCTGACCTACTCCGGTCTCTTCCCTCTCTCCGCCCTCTCTTTCTCTGATTCTCCTCGAATCCTCTGGTCTCTCATCAATGTTTGCCTAACACTACTGCTTATCAGAGTCCTTCGTCTCGTTCAGTCTTCTCTCGTCCTCTCACCCTCTCTCTCCTTTCCTCTTCCCCTTTTCACACCTCGAATAATTGATGGGTTCTATTGTTGGCTGAACCCTGTGGCGTGTGTTGACATGTGGGAAGTACGGAAGGGCATTCCGATACTTTTAACACTTCCTTTTAGATCCATGACGCTTGAGATACACACACAACATGATCATCTAGCGAGTACCATTCATTGATGAAGTCTCTGTTATTGCCGTAGCTTGTTATGACCTACCCGATGATCTACCGATTGTTTGTTATCTCAGCTGAGTCAAGTGATAGCCTCTCTCATGGCATAACTTCCTTGATAAGGGTTCGTTCCTCCAGATAGAAGGAGTGTCTCACTGACCCCACTCTGTTGTCCCATCAGCTCAGAATGATAATCTGTCCTTTCCCTGGTCACTCCCTTCCCCTCTATGGTCACTGCCCTCCTTGATTCTAGTTGCTTTCCACGTTTCCAATTGTTCAAATCCATCAGTTCATAACCTTGCGCTGTAAGATTATTTTCATTCTGGGATTTTGCTGTGAGGATAGTGCAGATTTCATTGTTTCTCCCATGAATCTTCGCACATCTCGCCTCCTCTTCATTCACGCCAGTTTCGTTTCTTCTTTTCATTTCGTTGATTGAATCTGTCTTTCCGTCGACCCCGAGCAAAGAGGCTAAAGTCGCGTGGATGTGGCAGAGAATAGGGAGCGGACCCATTGCGAGAATCTCTCTGAGCTCATCTCTAAAGCGCGCCGTCACGAAATCTCCATTCAATTAGTTCCTCCCCACGGCCTCTCTCAACTCACAGTTCTCATTACGTATTCTTCACGCAAAATAAATAGTAAATAAGAATTGAAAAGCGAAATCATTATTTTCTTGAAATTAGTCAATGTTTCGAAATTACGGTATCCATAGTTGGCGTTAAAATTGGCGTCTTCGCACGATTATCATATCGACTTTTATGTTTAACAACTTTTTCGCAATTTTCGTCGTTGTAACGCGTTTCTTCGCTTCTTTCGCCTTTTACCTCTTGCAAACCCCTCGATTACCTCATTACCGTGCGGATTATGAATGTCGGGTCCTTGTCTCTGCTTGGAGCCAGTGTCGACTAGGGTTGGCTTGGCAATCAAGATTGCAAGATCTTGAATTGAAATAACTCAATTATCCCTTCTTGTCAAGAACAACGGATTGTTTTTCAAGATCTTGGTTCTTGAAATTTCTTGAAATTGGGTCATTTTCTGTCTCTATTCGTGAAAGAGTTGGTCGGATCGAGCGGCGCGCGCGAGGAATGATCTTGCCAATCTTGAAAATCTTGAATTTTCTTGGTTATTTTCAAGATCTTGAAAAGGAATTAGCAGTGTGCCATTTCTTGGCAAGATCATTCTTCGTCTCTCCAATCTTGAAAAGCGGTTTTAATCTTGACAAGCCAACACTAGTGTCGACCCTGCTAAAGACCTCCTTTTGGATCTTGCGCGAGAGAGCGAGAGAGACCTTGTGCCTCGTTTCTCGCCCTGAAACGATGCTAATTTTCACTTCCTGCCCGGTAGATTTGGCTCATTCATCAGCCTATTGTTGCCCCCCAATCGCGCAATCCTCCCATATTTCGCCTCGAGTCGAATTCCACGATTCTCACTTACTTTCGTGCCATTCCATCGCAATTTCCTTCTTAAAGTGGTAATTCCCTCGCATTTGTTTGCAACAATTTCAATTTTGTCTATTCCTACTTTTAATTTAACGCTCGCAGCAACTGTATCCGACCTTGCTGCTCGCGAGGCTGCAGCAGTAGCCGCAGCAGCCGCCGCAGCTCAGTCGATCGAGCCCCTTCCCGGCGGTGCTGCGAGTCCCGTTGCATACAACAACGGTAAGCCGTATATTCATGGTTGAGACCTCCCGTAGGAATACGCTTAGTCGGGTCGTATCCGTTCGAAAAAGGCGAGTCAAAACACGTGAATTGCAGAGATGCGCGGCCCTCCACCGCACTGGATGCCGCCCCGACCACCCTCGGCTGGTTTGTTCTTTTTTTATTTATTACAGTTAATTAAATTGCATCCTCGTAGTTTTGAAAAGTTTTGTGGCTTTCCAAAATACTAATTTTCTTGGCCAATATACTAATTTTCAAAAAAATATAATATTTAATTGTATTTATTTTCGCAGGTGACCCGATGCTCCCTCATCGAACGATTTCTCCTCGGTACGAAGACGAGGAGGAAAACTACGAAGACCCCGAAACGTTTGCCAATCGGAAAGGTGATTATCGATCGAGATAGATGAGCGTGATATTAGTGATAAGGTTGTGATCAAAGGGAGAGGGGAGTGACCACTCGGCTAGGGTATGATTTCACTGCGTTCGATTCACACTGGTCACAAAGGGAGAAGGGAGAGGGCATCCGTATAGGGAGACGAAGATGAGTCACAAGGAAGGAAAGAAGAAGGGAGAGGCGGAATGGTCTGGCGCCAAAACGTGCGAACACTACCCACACTAAGACTTCTTGATTAGACCCGGACTCGCATTGTCCTGTCCCACCGTATCTTCCTCTTACCGTACCCGCTTACAGTATACTCTCCGTTCGATTCGCCACATCGCACGCCCGGCAACTCGTATGAGATCTCTGCCTCTCAGGTATTTTCACCCTGAAGATCGATTGATTTATCGATTGCTTTGCAGCAGCGTCGTTCGATGATGCGTGATTCGACGTTACAATCGACACTTTCCGAAGATGATTTCTACCTCAATCAACCGCCTTCGATTCTACACAAGAATGAGGCCGGCACCTACTTCATTCCGACTGGAACTCGTGAGAATTCAGCTTTGAATATTGTTTTTTTGGGGGAGTTATCCAACCTGGCAGCACACCACTGGCCATCGCGGCCCCTTATTAGTGGGTGTGATATACAAGGGGAGCTCAACAGTTTTATTGACTCTTCCTGACCTGTTCTCCCAGTTGCTAAGAGGGTGTAATACACTGGCGGGAGCTTTGAGGGGGGAAGGAGGGTCGGAGTACCGACGGGAAGAGTGACACCTTATCTATTAGGTTGCGCAAGTGGCTGTTGACTGGGGAAGGAAGGAGGAAGAGATCAGCCTCTATTTGGTGATCCAGGAGGGAAAGGTCTCCTATCTTTGCCAATCGGCGGAAGCATGAAAGGCGTGGGTGCTACAAGTGGGCTGTTTGCAGTAGAGCTGCCCCTTTTTGAGGCCGATCGAGTGATCGAGTGAGAAGTACGAGCGATATCTGTGCAAATATCACTGTTGATCTATCTACCCTATCTACCTTTTGTCTCCCACTCACCCATAACACACAGAGACACACACAGCTAATGGCAGGATGTGAGAGGGATGATCCATCGATACGGTAATTACCGTAGTCCTCTCTTTCCCCTCGGGGTATCAAGACCCCCAGATCACGTCAGGTCAAGCGAGGAGTAATCGACTGTTTTGACAGTGGATGGCGGGATAATTGAGCCATGGGTTCTTTAGCCATTCATAGAAGAAGAAGGATTGTTTTCGAGATGAATCGATAATGGAGAATATCCCATTAGCTGGAGGTGAATGAAGATACTTTGGAAAGCGGGAGGGATCTGATCTACTCGTGCTTTTGATATTGCATCGACTTGTTTGGTATAAGATGGTGAAGTACAATAATAGCCAAAAAAATCCAAGAAAGTGCTCCTTTACCCCATCTGATTTGCTCATCCGTGCAATGGCAAAGGGTATAAACCAGTAAATGGAGCGCCTCTCCCCTGCCTAATTGTGCTTTTATTGTGTCGATGTTCCTCGAGAGAGAAAGAGCAGCGAAGCGAAGGGAATAATATTAGAGAGGAGTCGAACACTACCTCGGAGACATTCGATATTCATCCTCCGCGGAATCGAAAAGTGATTCGGGAATAAGAGTGGAAGTCAGTATGAAATGAGATGGGAGGAACGGAATGGAGTAGTGATGATGCAATGGCAACCCTGGGGCAGAAAAGAAGTAATAATAGCGGCATGGCTATTTTTATGGCTTGCGAACGTAGGGGTTCGCACTCATCTCTCATCTCTCTCAATTCCCTTCCTTCTCCTTCTTCTCTTTCTCCATTCCTCGATTCATCTCCATTCTCCCTCTTCCCATCTCCACAATTGTGTATGCATTAGAGAACCCAGGGGCAGAGATGACACCTATGTGTCACTTATTTCTTTGCCCACTCCTCGATGCTGCAGTGGATCAGTAGGTCTGACCTACCACTCTCGGCCTTAGACTCCTTCCCTCAGACTTTCGTTTGTCCTCTCAATTGGTCATGACATCCTGGGGCATCCGCTCTCTTCATTCCCCGTTATCTCTTGTCTCTCTGCCCTGTCTGCACTCTCCATTTCTCTCCTCGACTCTCTCGAATTCCTGTACTCTCTCGTCTCCTCCAGATACTCGTTAGTCTTCCTTCCGGTCACACCTACTGGGTGTCATCAGTGAGGAGAGGAGTGGAGTGGACAGAGGAGTGACGATGATGAGAGGAGAGGAGACCTCCCGTATTGTTGTGTTGACGTTATTACTAGTATAGGACCAGTAGAGGAGACTGAGACCCAGTAACCAACCTACGATTGCGTTTGTGATGTATACCATCTTCGCACTGGATTATTTCGTAATTTCCGCGATTCGCCATCTGTCAAAGTTAACGTAGAGCTATACTACCGTATCCTACAGTATCCCCCGATCGATCAATGCGGGGATGGGTCGGCGTAGCGAGTACGCACGAGTGGTCAACGATGATCGATATGTACCGTTCTACCGTAATCCTACAGCGAGGGTGGATACGGTAGTGCGACCGGGCGCGCGAGGACCCGTGGTGCTGCCAGGTTCGAGGGGAAAATAAATTCAGCTGGATAAAATATTTTTGTAATAAAAAAAAATTAATTATATTAATTCCAGTGTCTCATGGAGGCAGTACTTCCTCCCCGCACGGTGTGAGATATCACGATGAGAGGTGGGTTGAATTTTATTTATATATTCTTATTCTGCTTCTTTTCTCTTGATCTTGGAAAATCTGCGGTTATTTCAATGCCACTGCATGTTTCATCTCTCAAATCAAATCCAATATTGTCAGAATTTTCCCTTTTTTGTTGGTGCTGCTAGGGTTGATCATACCGCATGCCAATTTGTACTTTTAATTAACGAACTGTTGCTAGCGGGGAAAATATTCCGATCTTGTTTCCGAATTTGGTCATTCCATTCCCCCATCCTCGAATCTCGAAATATTTTCCAATTGATTATTTCTGATGCCTCTGTCGATTTCCTTCTTCCTACTAGTGTTGTTGTTAGCCGCAATATCTCTAGTAAGGTTTCAAAAGCACTACTGCATATTTCTTATGCCCACCTTTTTGGTCTTGAATTGTATTTCCCCAGTATTTTGCAGATTCAAGGAATGACTACTTTTTCTATACGAAATGCACTTCGATTTATCCCGCGCTCATACACTACTGATGAAAATCCTCGCCTGGCGATGAGGTGTTTCGAAGGGGATAATCTAGCTTCTCTCTAAGCTGTGTAATTCTTTCGTGGATAGCAGGATAAAGGCAATCACTAGTACGATCTCAATGCCCTCACACGATAGTCATCTCTCCTCTCTCCATTCAGACGTCGAATTGTATCCATCGCTGCCTAGTCTCCTAATTAGCATTCGAGGCTTGGCCCTCACCTCCGAATCCCCCCTTTAGTGTCTGACTCTCTCGAATTAGCATGGTCTCTAACATACTCTATCCAGTCAAGAGAAAGAGGGGAAGTGTGCACTTCTCCCTCATTTACGCCCTCTTTTAATCGGGTTGCGCGGATTCTCACAACAGAGATTAACGAGAGAGATTTGGAAAGAGAAGCAAAGAGCAGAAAGGAGTAGGTTCGAAATCTGCAGGGTTATGTGATATTATATTTATAGTTCATACTCTTCAAGGTTCTGAGTATAGTATGTTTGTTCGTTGGCTTCTCTCAGCTACGTGAAACAGCCATTTCACTGGCTCGTTGAGCATTCAATTGCACGACGCCAATTGAATTCATTGTGGGAGGTGTGGAGAGATGGGGGGGTGTCCTTTTGAGTAGGGGGCAGATCCCTGGGTACCCCCCTAGATCCCCGTTTAACCCCGCGGGTAGGCACAGAGAGAGGGAGGGGGTGTCTATAATAAAGCAGTCATTCATTCAGTTATGTGTCCTCCCAGTTGGGGGTCCATTGGAGAGTGGAAACAAGAAGAGAAACACGAGGAAACCCTCCCCTCTACCCTAACCAACCCCCCCCCCCCCGACTGCCCTCACTAATTAAGAGATGAAAGGAGTGACTGGAAGAGGGCAGAGCTGCCCCCAGGAAGGAAATAAGCAAGTGGCGCCACCCTCTCCAGTTGATTCGACAGACCTCCGCAGACCGAGTTGCCTGGCTGAATTTGGCCTGGTCACTCGATGTTTCAAGGATTGTGGTTATACTTAGACTGATCTTATTGAATGATTTTAAAAAGCTCAATATCACATATTCTATGTTGTTTCTTGGTAGATTCTCTAGCTCACGAAGTAGTAGTCCCCCCTTCCACGCGTTTTGAGATTGTCGCCGCAGGCATTTTGCGCGTGCCGCTGTATTTTTCGGGCCTGCAATCTCATCTCCCTCTTCTCCTCTTTTGCTGCCTTGTCCATACACACCTCTTGAAGGGGAGGAAGAAGGAGGAAGAGAAAAGGGAGTAGATTCCCCCGCTCAAAAGGAATTGAAGCGATGAATAGGGCTACTCGCTCACTGACCCTCTCTTCAGCCAGCGATGGATAGGGGAGCTGTGAAAGTAGTAGATCAAAAGCCATCCCCTTGCGTAGAACTGTATTCAAATGTGATGCCCCACTCTACTCTGAGATGGCCGATTAATGGGTTTCGTCGCGTCCATTCACGAGTCTTCCTTCCTTTGTCTCTCACTTTGTTCCATTCGGTCATCGCGTATTGTGAGAGAGGACACTGATCAATGACTCGACCATTTGAGAGATTCCAATCAGACAGATGCATTGTTTGGTGGGAGGAACCCCGCGAGATTGAGGTTTCACAGCGAGAAGATACTGTGATGAGTCTCCATTATTCGATAACGCTTACATTCCTTTCACTCACTAGTCAATTGACGACGCGTGTCGAGCAGAATGATTCTGATTCGATCACTCGTTTTGCGTACTTCTGAAGCCCGCTTTATTTTGTGGGACCGTCCTGTTTCGGTGAATTCTCGCTCGCATTCTGATCTCAATTCACTCCATAATTCATCATCATCCCTTCCTCCTCCTCCTCATCTCTTGTCTCCCCTCTTCTTCTCCATTCGCCGCCCTCTAATTATGCCGTGTGTCACTAAACAATGACCGAGATCATGCAAGGGTGAAGGCGGATTAGAACGTGTTCGCGCCCAAGAGAAAGGAATGAATCTGGGTGGGAAGAGGATTGATTCCCGATACTGGATGGACTCGTGTTTCAGTGATTCCATGTATTGAACAGTTTAGCTGGGAGTTGATTCGTGCTTGGTGTTCGTTGCTATAAAATATTGTGTCATGCTTCCACCGGGCGTAGCATAACCGCGTGAATTGATCGGATGATGAGTAGGTGTGAAGAATAGAGGGGGGAATCGAGAGAGATGATGGGGGTGTTTATGCGAGAGCGAGATTGAACCATTGTGAATGGAGAGAGGTGTGAACCTGTGAGTAGTGTGGAACCATTTATTGATCCTCTATTTTTATTATGGGATATCGCCCTCTGTGATTGCCTCAAATAGACTTTACTGAGAGTAGTATGCTTGGCGAAACACAAATGCTTCTTGTCCTGTCTAGTTGCAATATTAATCCTCCTTTATTCCAGATGTCTTCCCTCGTCGTCGTTGATGATGGCTGATCAGGGCACGGCACTCCTCCATCCGTCCAATAAGAGAAGGGCCAGTCGAGTCATGGGTACGAGACACTTATTCATTGATATTGTATTGCCAATTGACAAATAATCGTCCGATAGCGTAAATCCATGTTGATGTAGAGCAGATGAAACGGGATTCGAGTGGGAAGAATTGATAAACTAATCTCATATCTTGCAGTGGGTGGTACTCCTCTTCCGTCGACGACAATTCCTCCCCTCTCTGGATCACTCAAGAAACGACCGCCCAGTAGAAGGTACAACCACAATTGTTTAATGGAAGTTAGAATTACGAATGATCAATTCGATGCAATAGTGTGAGATAGATGGTTAATTTTGGGATCTCGATTCTCGATCCCCGAAATGTTGATGTTTCATAAGTTATAGACAAGTCAATAGTCATAGACAATTTGATTCTTTCTTGGTCAATATACTAATTGTAAATACCTCAAATAATTATGATCTCCACATTCATGATTTTATTCCAGATCGGAATCCTCCCTGAAGGATCATTTGCGCCCTACTCCCACCGTCCTCTGCCTCTTCTTCTGTCTCCTTCTCGCCATCGGTCTCATCGTCGTCCTGTTGTGTGAGTATTACTGTATACTAGGTTGTGTGTAGACGACATTTCCCAATCGTCGTCCTGTCGAAAATTCAACGCATTTCAGTACGGGTTCCGTCCAAATCAGATGCTGACAATGGACTGCACGCTGGATACACGAAGGCACATGTGAGTTTAGGGTTTCGAGAGACTGGTATTCGGGATTCTGAATCCTCGCCTAGATTCAGGGTTTTTGTCCGCCATTAATTTTAAAAGTAGCAATATTTTGTGATCTTTTGGCGTTCATTTCTGTGTTGTGTTTATCTATTCCTTTTCCAGCCCACAATGCATTCACTCCCCTCAAAATTGCGATTAGGAGAGAGGATCTACGTCGAATTAGTGAACACTGAGGACACGTGAGTAGAAATTATTGTTATTCTTTGATCTTTCCAATCAAATGGATTGTTCTGGTAGCTGATCTTTGATCTTTCTTCCTTTTCAGTGAACTCTACGTTCCCTCTGCGATGAAAGTGACGTTTAACGCCAGTGTCAATCCGGGATCCAAGGTTCGATATTTTTGTTTGTTTCACTTTCGTTGTGAGGGAAAATTGCGTAGCTTCACTATCTCGATTGATGAATTGAATGTGAAACGTAGATATTCCAAGAGAATTTGAAATTCAGATGGCAATAATGGGCAAATTCGCGGCGCGACCAACCATGGCCGATCACGATTTCCTGTGGAAACTGACGAATGGAGAACCGGCTGAGGTACGGTAGTTGAAGAGGGATACGGTATACGGTATTGTATCGATTGCTTTCCAGCCGTACCCGATAGACAACGCGATGATTGGGACGAGAGCGAGAAGGAGTGTGGACAGTGAGGAGGAGGAAGTGGGTTTCACGATTTATGCTTATGTCGACACTCGCTGCCTAGTTAATGTTGCTTACGTATTCCAAGAACGATTATTTATAAGAATTTTTATGACGCTTTGAAAGTTCGTTAGATGTAGACTACTTGTGGACTGCTTTGGGCTACTTGCATTGATTTTGATTTATTTTATTAATTTTTTATATAAATAGTTCAGGAGCGTAATCGTCGATCGCACGTCTACCAGAAGTACATGGAAGCCGGCACCTGGTATCTCCGATTCGTCAACGACAACCAAGATCGAGTGAGAAATATCATTTTGTTCCCACATATTTTAGGTTTCACAAGTTCTTGTTCATCTTTGGTTGTAACTAGACGCTAATGGATCTAGCTGTGGTCACACCTTACTAATCTCTCCTTCATTCCAGCCCGAGCCCCTCACATTCATCCTCAACTCCCCCACTTCCTCTTCCGATTCTCTCTTCTGCGAGGGAGGCTGCAGTGGGAAGGGAGAATGCGAGAAAGGAGTGTGCAAATGCATACCAGGATACGGTGGAGACAACTGCGAGAAACGTGAGTACGGTAGCGATTGTGGGGACACGTTAGTGGATTGGTGATTACGGTAGCAAACGAGGATATCGATTGCAGCCCTGTGCCCGGTTCAATGCAGTGGGAAGGGGACGGCAGTGAGTGGAAAGTGCATCTGCCAGCCAGGATTCAAGGTACGCTTGTTTATTTGTTTTCATAGACTGTCAAGAGACCGACGATTGTGGAAACACGTCTTGTTGAGAGTTAAGGAAATGGTTAAGCGGAAATTCGCCTTGTTTATTAGTTTTACTGAATTTGTCTTCGCTCTTTGTGAATAGTGCAATGAACTCGTCCTGTTCCATCTATATTCATTGTTCCGATGGAAAATTATACCCGTCCCTCTAGGGCGTTGACTGTTCCCTTCTCTCATCGTGGTGCGAGTCTCCTGACTGTAGTGGCCACGGCACTTGCTCCCTCGAGGGACGATGCCATTGCCACAGGGGATGGACGGGAAGGGATTGTGATGAGGTAGAGGGACTGATGATCTTTGATCTGTGAGGTGTGAGATAACGGGGTTGGAGTGAAGAATAACAAGCATGGGTGAGAAGTAGAGTTTAGGTGAAGTGAGGCTGCGCGAATTAGCTAGATCGAATGATTTTAACGAATTATATTGTTTTATTCATTGAGTTACAAATAACAATTAAACTAAACGAGTGTTTCTTCTAACCCGCACCCGCTTTTTTGCAGTTTCCAACCAATTCTTCGTTATTGGAAGGAATAATATCTAAATCATTGTAGCCCGCTTGTCCCCATCCGACCTGCAATGGCAATGGAGTTTGCAGCTTGGGAAGGTCAGTATGAGAGCTGTTTTGAACATTTTTGTCGAAATGGGAACCAGGCGATTCAACGTCACCCAGTTATGCTATGTTCTTGTGAGAATAAGATGGTTAGTATGATTCGGTTGTGTAATTTAAATACTTTTACTCAGTTGCTACTGCGGGCCTGAGTTCGAAGGAACGGGTTGTGAGAGAAGAAGAAAGGAAAGAAATGAGAAGGAAAAGGGAAGTGAGGAGAAGAAAAAGAAGGATGAAGAGGAAGAGACGCATGTGAAGATTAGCATGAGGGAGGAAGGTGAACGAAGTCATCTTACATTTAAACTTTTGTCCACGACAGTCGTATTTATTTATTGTTCAAGAATTCTTCCATGCTTTGGAAGATCGTTGAAACCCGAAGCCTCAATCCGCCATTCCATTCCAGCCACTTCCCCTTCGACTACCGTATCCGCTCCGTCGACAGGATCAATTGATTTATTCTCCTCGACCTCATCTGAATCGTGCTCGAATCACGGCAGATTGGTGGAGGGATTGTGCGAGTGCGAACGAGGATTCACGGGAGAGGAATGCGAGACGGGTGAGGGGGTTTGAGCCTAATTGTTTTCGATTATCGCTCAAACCATTGAGACTTTCGGAGAAAATGTGACTTGAGCGCATGATGAGACGTGGATGGAGTGGGTATCTTTTTTTTGGCAATGTCGTTGTGCCGCAGCAGCATTAACCAGACCATAGAGATAGGCAGATTAGTGTTGATTGGAACGGAGAGAAGGTGGTCGAGTTTGCGTGACGATTTTGAATAATATTCTTTGCAGCGACCTGCACACCCGCGTGTCTCAACGGAGAGTGCAGAGAGGGAAAGTGCGAATGTCTGCCAGGATGGAGTACGTTTATTATTGTTTTTTGTTATTAATCTATTCCCTTGCAAAATTTAATAATACAATTATGAAAACATCAACAAAGAATAGTTGTTTTATTCCTAAATGTTCCATGCAATAAAATCCAATAAAATTTGTATTTCCAAAGTAGTTGGATCGTAGAATCAGCGGTCCAGAATTCCTCTAAAAGTATAAAATGATTACGTCTGTCTGTCCGTCTGTCTGTCTGTTTGTCTGTCTGTTTGTCTGTCTGTTTGTCTGTTTGTCTGTCACGCTCCAAAAAAATGCCTGGAAAACCACTTTAACGTCGTCGTACAGGTCCAGGACCGGTACCATTCGACTCCTCATAAAAAGTTACACTTAAAAAATCAATACCTATTTCGTCATCACTATGCAACATTTCGTCATCACTATGCAATAACCCATTTTTCACGCCGTTTTCAGCGCTAACTTGACCAAATCACTCGAGCGATGAACCAAAAGAATAGTCGTGAGCAAAACTTTCAAAATTATATGAATTTCATCATCACTACGCAATATGACGAAATCCGTTTTTCGCGCCGTTTTCAGCGCTAACTCAACCAAAATGGCCGTGCGAGTTGCCAAACAACTCGACGTGATCAAAGCTTTCACTTTTTACACATATTTCATCATCACTACGCAATATGACGAAATTCATTTTTGCGCGTTTTCAGCGTTTTCTCGCTCATTTCTTCAATTTTTTGCGTGTGAGAGCGCTCCAAAACATGCGAAGCCTGCGATGCGCTTGTGAAAGGCTCGTGAGGCCGAGAGCGATCCGAAAAAGTTGCGATGTAGCCACGAAGTGGCGGAATCGCAACTTTTTCGGATCGCTCGAGGCCTCACGAGCCTTTTACAAGGGAAGATGCCAATGCGCATCCGCAGCGTTTGACAGCCTA
>LS570137.1:226953-250300 GCA_900490775.1 Pristionchus maxplancki | reverse complement strand
TGAAAGGCTCGTGAGGCCGAGAGCGATCCGAAAAAGTTGCGATGTAGCCACGAAGTGGCGGAATCGCAACTTTTTCGGATCGCTCGAGGCCTCACGAGCCTTTCACAAGGGAAGATGCCAATGTGCAACGCAACCTTGGGCATTTTAACCATTGCACGCAACCCGGCGAAGAACGTAGCAACCGAAGGTTGCTAGTTTGTAAAATGAATAAGTAAGATAAGTTCCATTGCAGAAGGCACAGCATGTGGTCGTCGCGAGTGTCCCGAGGGATGCGAAGAGCACGGAAAGTGTGCCGATGATGGAAAGTGAGTTAGGACACTGCAAAAATATACACCCAGAATTAACCATTCATTCGATAATATCGATCTATAAGTGTATTGAGAAAAGCTCGAATATTCCTTGAAAAAATAGTTTAAAATCAGAACTGAATCACACACATACCAAATTTTTGCATGCCTGGATTACAAATTTTTATTGTTGGGTCGCTGACTGATCTTTGATCTCTCCTATTTCAGATGCACTTGCAACAAGGGCTGGAACGGGGCGAATTGCTACCAGGAAGGATGCGGGAATGGATGTGGAGGAAGAGGAGAGTGCAGACTGAAGAGCAGTGGTGAGATTAGATTGATTGAAGAAGACGAATTGGCGAGAGTAGAGAAAGAATAAGGAAGTAGGATGTGTGAAACATAGAGATGGTTGGAATAAACATAGTGAGAGCATTGAATGAATAGAAACGCTGTGTTGATTGTATTCACCCGATCTTTCGTAGTGATGAATCCAAGGTGAAACGGGAATCCATCGAATCAATAATAATTGAAGTGACTCATTCAGGTGATTGGGCGTGTCATTGCGAGTGGCCATTCAGTGGCAGAGATTGCGAAGTGGCGAGAGAAGGAGAGTGCGGAGATGGAGTCGATAATGATGGAGGTACGGCAGTATTCTGGGTAGTTGTAGGAGCATGGTTGACTCCCGTTTCAATCGTTTATGTATGACTAGGTGTCGTCTCAAATTGATTGATACTCGGTAGATGGTACATTAAATTATAAATTTGCTTGTTTGCAGACGGTCTGACAGACTGCGACGATCCGGATTGCTGTGATTCGTGTTCGGGGAAGCAGCAGTGCACCACTGTCCCCTCTCCCAAAGAGAGCATCAGAGGGAAGAAAGGAGGAGAGGAAGAGGGATTCATGAGGGTCAGTGAGCAGTTTAGACAAGGAAATATTGTATCGGGTTGTGATGAGAGGTAGATAGGGAAGGGGTGAAACTGGAAATGGAAAGGTGAAGTTTTTTTCAAGTCAACTGAAAGATAATTGAGGCGGTGGGTCCTTTACGATAATGAAGAATCCGTGAAACTCAACATTTTCTAATCTGATCTTCTTCTCTTTTTTCAGTATCTCCGATTCACGTCGAGAGACATGTCGTCCACTCTGGGATACGTGACGAAGCCATTCGATAAGAGGTTTGGAAAATCAACTAAGATTCATGCACCATACATTGCTTTATCAGCCGTTGTTGGAAACATGTAGAATGTGTGAAACATTCAATAGGCAGGAATAAATTATCAATTTCCCGATCGATGACTTTTCCAGCCTGGTCTCTTCGATTCGTGGTCGTCTGGTCTATCGTCATCGATTGACTGGCGCGACTCTTCCACTGAGAGGAGCGAGAGTCTCGCAAGTGGGATCACAACTCAATGGATTCACGCTGACGAGGAATGACACGGAGGAGGGCGATGGTGAGTTGAGAGGTGGATTTGAGCTTCAGAGGGTGGTTAAGGGGATGAATAGAGCAATAACTAGTCAAAAATGTACTCCCGCTTTGAAATAATTGCATCGCAATACATTGCAATGTCAAGGTGAATTAGAGTAGTAAACTGCCGAGTAATGCTCAATAACAGTTGCGTTCATGATAAATCAATTAATCAATTGCAGGTATATTCGACATAATCGTGAACGGAGGACGAGCCGTGGAGCTTCAATTCCTTCGGACGCCCTTCTCACAGTTGAGAAAGGTACGGTTGGAGTACGGTATATGGGGATCGAGAACTGACTTTATTGAATCTGATCTTTGATCTTTGCAGTCCTTCTTCGTCCTTCCCAATCAGATCGTCCACGTGGGAGACGTATTCATGGATGAGAGTGACAAGGTGAGATTATTCTTCTCGATTGCTCGATCGGAACTTGGTTGTTTGTTGCTGCACTTTTCCTTTAAAGTTTTGGGAAAACGGTAAGGTTAATTCATCCATTTCTAATGAGATTTAAAATGTTTTTAAAGAAGATGGTTGCCCTTTTCGGCGGCAGTATATTTAAGCTTTACCTCACACGTTTCAATTTCTTCTATCTGTGTCATCTCAACCACTGAATTTCTTTCCAGTCCGCCTCTTCCACTCCCTCCTGCTCTCTCGATCGAGTTCCTCCAATGCCGGAGATCGTCATCGCTGACGAATCGAGTGAGGGCCCGATCGTCGATCGATCGATAACTGACCCCCTACCGTATCCCCGCATCGTCGCCGACTCGAGAACCGTAGCCGATCAGCTGCCCATCAGGTACAGTACATTTATTGATTATCTGTTTTTTTTCGAGTATTTAATAAATGCTTTCTTTTCAGAGGAACATCACTCAATCTCGTCTACGATTCATCGATAGTTTCGAGTGCCGCACTGTCGATGAGACTGACCGACGATGATGTCGATTCCATCCTGAGATTGGTGAGTGAGGGATACGGTAGATGAGAAGGGAGTACGGTAGGAAGAGATTATCGATCGATTACAGGTGCATGTTCACGTCGAGATCGCGGGAAGGAGACAGGAGGTGACACTGGCGGCCAAGCGAATGCTCAGGTGAGAGAAGGGTTGCAGGGAGTAGAGGTGTTAATCGAGACTTGGAATATTGTTATAAAAGTTACATTATTTAGTTATTTTTAGTTATAACTGATTGAATTACTGGAATTATTTATAGGTATTCGTGGACGTGGAATGGACTGGATGCGTATGGTCAGCAGATGGAGGGAAGTGTGATGGCAAGTGTGAGGATCGGATACGAATGGGAGGGATGCAGAGAGGTGTGTGGATTTAGTTGAACGGTGATTTAGGATAGAGAAGAGAGGTTCATTAATGGCCTCGTTGATTTTTTTGCTGTTATGCATACAGTGAAGGGAAAAAGAACATGTCATTTTTAAAATGTACCGCGATCACTATTCATTAGAGCGAATTCCAAATATTTTGTGATATGTGCACTGTGAAGCGCACAAATACCTGGTCCATCTTATGATTGTGATCTCCCTCAGATCTCCTGGGTTGACCGTCGTGTTCCCCTCGATTCGTCGAATGGACGAAAGGGAGAAATGGGAAGAGGATGGACCATCGATAGGCATCATGCACTCGATGTCAAGAATGGTTCGTAGTTTATTCCTTATTGCCGACAAATCAACTTTCCCGAGTGCTCGTCTCTTTTGATAAATGCTGAAACCACACCTCACCTTTTTGCTCTGATTCAAATTCTCTCATTTGCAGAAGTCCTCAACCGTGGAGATGGCGCGCGCATCCAATTGGCAGATCGATCGAGATGGGAGGCGACTACCGTAGTCGGTGAGTTATCGATTGGTTGAGTACTGTGGGGCGATGATTATCGACTGATCCGTCTCAGGCACTGGCGAGAAGCGAACGGGCCCGTGCACTGTGGATGCAGAATGCAATGGAGCAGCGAGAGAGATGAGATTGGCAAAGTGAGTTTGGTATATTGACTCCTTGTTATGATAAAATCGTTTCGCGATACACATCATGGTCATAGCCAGAGGGTGCAGCACCGACTCGCCAAGTATAAGTACTTGAGTGTAACCTCCCTTCACTTTCAGTCCAACAGCAGTGGCGACGGGTCTCGACGGATCGATTTACGTTGTGGATCACGAACTGATCAGGAAGATTTCCCCCGATGGACTAACGAGAACTGTGATGAGCATGAAGTGAGTACGGTAGTCTGGGGTGTACGGTAGATCAGGAATCAATCGATAATCTCAGATCCGTTCCATCCTCGGGCGAGATCGGCACTCCTCAATTGGCAGTGGATCCGAGGGATGGATCTCTCCATGTGGTCATACCCGTCCGATACCAGATCATTAGAGTCGCCACCAAGGTGAGGGCAAAATACTTCTGTTTTGATACTGAACGTGCTACGAATTGTCCATTTCGATGATAGGAGGTATTTGTCGAAACTGTGAAACATAAAATATGGACGGATATATTTTGATTTTGTCAAGAATTTCACGAAAATCGTTCATTATTAAGACGTTAGGTGTAAAGAACTGTATGTGAAACATGGCTTTTGATGGCTGGCTGGCATTCTTATTGGAAATACATATTACAGGGCGGTCCTCTGAACGCGGAGAAGCGAACGGCTGTTCTGCAGGCGGGAATGAATGAACAGCAGGTGAGGGGGTTGTAGAACTGGAAAATAGAAAGAAATTGAATGAGGCTGTCGGATTGGAATATCATGTATCTGCGAAACGGGGGTGTGCTAGGGCGGTAATACTGGGAGAAAAAAATTGTTTTTGGAGCAGAAAGGAGATGTGTCCTGGAATTGGCGGTCCATGTCCGCCCTAGTTTATAGGCTGCAACTTATCTCAGCCGGGTTGAATGCGAAATCAAATCTTTCTTCAGGTGATCGCAGGAACGGGCGATCAATGTATGGATGATACCTGTGGAGATGAGGGAGAGGCGAGAGAAGCGCGACTGAAGAATCCAAAGGCTATCGCATTCGATAGTCAGGGAAGACTATACGGTAAGGGGAGAGGGGTACGGTAGCTATGGATACGGGAGAGTACGGTATGCGACGTTATCGATTGCAGTGGCGGACGACAATCGAGTGCGCGTGATCGATGCATTCGACCCGAAGGCAACGAGGAGAATCAGAACGATTGGAGATAGGTTGGTGAGGGGAGGGACTGGAAAAAGCTACGCCGATTTGGTTATGGCGAATTGATGAACCATGAATTGCTTGAGTGAGTGTGTTAATAAATATTGTTGTTGGACAGGTGACCATTGGACACTGAGTACGTTTCTTTAAGTGTAGCCAGTATGAAACATAAAGTTTAGTAGGTGATATATGGGCGAATTTTTTAAGTACTTGAATTTTTGTTTTGCAGATCGTCGTACAAAGCGAGTGGTCCTCTCCCCTGTCCCCTGACTGCCCTCTCCTCTCCTCTCGTCGAGAGACCACTCAAGACACTGCGAATGCAATGGCCCACCTCCATCAGGTATACTGTAGGAAGACGCTGGCGCAGAACCGTGATCATGTCGGCGGGATTGCCTAGTGATGACGTCATATTCTCAGTCTAACCCCTTCCCTTCCAGTATCGATCAATCGACGGACACTCTGTTCGTGGTGGATGCGTCGACTGTCGTGTATGCAATCAGAGGAGAACAATTCAGGATTGTTAGAGGTAAGAGACCGGAAAATCCATATTCATTGTGGTTTATAGGTGTCAGATGCATTTGATGGAGAGATGAAACAAAAATATAGAAGGCGTAAATTATTTTGTTTAAAATGTGTGACCATAACAAAACGGGAGAAGATGTATCAATGACGAAGCAATGAAGTGCCGGAAGCAACCATAGATTATAATCCATTGCAGGCGTTCCTCCCTCGTGTTCTTCCTCCTCTCATTCCTCATCCAATTCGAGCGCCAAACCGACCCAAGTCGCTGCCACTCCCAATGGAGGAATCTATCTATTGGAGCACCATGAGAGGGGAGAGGGAAAACAGGTGAGCATGGGGAAGGGTTGAGGAGGGATCCCTGTGGCAATACGTTTTGAAAAAAATACCTCGAAAACTGCGAACAATAACGATGATAAACCTAGCAAGTAGGTGTTTCACAGAATCGATATGTCTTGAAGCAACCTTGGCCAATCGATTGGTGCCGCGAACCTCAACATTCAGATCCTCTTCATCCCGTATGCTGGTCATCGTGGAGAAGTCTTCGCGGGCGGATCGTCCACGTCGACGACGACGAATCCCATTGGTGAGAATGCAATACACCAGTACACGATATAGGAGAATGGGACAATACCGTATCCCCTGCAGGCTCCCCCTCCCCTCCCTCGTCCCTTCCTCGTTCTCGTCTTCGTGTGTCGGACGTCGTCTCGATGGCCGTCGATTCGTCGAGAGGAGGATCGATTGTGATGGCCGATGCGAGTGCAGGAGTGGTACGTTTTTGTTGGAACTTGAAAGGATTTTTGGGAGGAAGTTATCTAATGGAAAATTGTATGTACTTGTGAGATTGGGGTTATTGCGGAATGACATATTGACGATAGAAATGTTCAGACGTTATGTGACACCCATATTTTATTCCAATTAAAATCAATTTATTTATTCTGCGAATGAATATGCGATTCAAAGCACGACATTCCAGATCCGTCGAGTTGGTCCGAAACGCCTTCAGTTGGATCCCACAACGAAGCTCTATCGACTGGCCGATCCCGAGCAGAATGAGGTACGGTAGGAAGAGAAGAATATCGATTTATTTATTGATCGAAATTACTGTAAGCATAATAAGCATTACGGTATTCTCAGGTGTATTTCTTCTCCTCGACTGGTTCTCATCACTCGACTGTCGATATGCTCACAGGAAGGACACTCGCCAACTTCACTTATGAAGGAGATGGAAGGTTGGTGATGAAGACGAGTTGATCGCGACGTTTTTGTTTTTCTGCAGTGATCAGAGGGATCATTGGCAATTTGATTAGACATCTGCACATAATTTAAATATGAAGCACAAACTCCTTTGCTGTGAGACCCAATCTTTCACTGTTTCAGCTCCGCTCGTTTGTCTTCCATTGTCGGAGGTGCGGAGAAAGTGACGATTACGAGAGATGAAGAATCGATGACATTCGACAATGGAAGAGGAATTGAATCGAAACTGTCGATGACCAATGGAGAGATGAAGAGAATCACCTCTGAGGGATACGGTAAGTAGAAGGAAGGTTACGGTAGATATCGATCTCCCTTTCCAGCTCCGATCTCGTTCGTCTACAGTAAGGAGGGTCTGATGGTGGAGAGGGGAGTGGAGGGACGAGGAAGGGTCTTCCTACAGTACTCCACCGAAGGCGATCGACGATTGAAGGAAGTTGTGCTGGAGGGAGGAGAGAAGGTGGAAGTGGAGGAGAAAGAAGGAGTGAAAGGTGAGCAGGGGGTTGGGAGTTTAACTGATCCATCAGATGTAGCGAAACAGCGATAGTTGTTCATTTACCGATCGAAATATATTTAGCTAGCACAGGACACGAAAAAAAAACTTATTATATTCTCCAGGTGACTTCATCTCAATCCGCTCAAAACGAGGAGCTTCCATTGATATCGATCATCGGTTCTTCCTCGAAGATCAGTCATCGATAACAATGGATCAGGGTACGGTAGCACTCTTGGATACTGTATTTGGACTACGGTAACCCTCTCCCTCTCCAGATTCCACTCCTTCCTTCCGTCTGATTCCCCTTGGCTGGTCGGGTGCCCATCTATCTCAGTCGTCTCTCGGTAGATCAGACCTCTTCGATGCTTCATCGATCGATGGGAGGACGGATACGGTAGCCAGTGCGCTGATCGGTGCGAGACTCGAGGATACGGTAGATGGAGTGATCACTGTCCGCAAGTCCAGTCTCAGGGCTGTAGAAGGTGAGTATCGATTGATAGGATACGGTATTAGGATGGACGACGATAGTTTATCGATTATCTTTTCCAGGCCGTCCCGCTCTCTCGTCTCGTCTCGAATGGTCGACCTCATCTACAAGATCAAAGACCACGAAAGCGATCACCCATGTGACCCGAAGTGCCAAGGTATTCGGTAGCTGGAGGTCACTGTAGTTGATAATTATCGATTGTAGATCAACGGAGCGCCTCTTCTCTCGATCAGATTCGATCACGATAGCTCCTCGGACACGTATGCGGGTCCCCTGAGCGAGCAACTGCTCAAGATTCGCTACAATGAGAAGGGACAGGTTAGTAAATATTTGAATTTGGCGCCTAAGAAAGTGAGTTGAATCGTGGAATTGGCGGGAAGAATGAAATTGCAGATGATCTCGATCGGCGCAGAGGTTGATGTGCTAGTGGAATCGGAGAGGAGATTACCTATGGTTGAGGTGAGGATGAATTGAACTAGGTTATGGGGTTCATCAGTAGCCGATGCTTGCAATCCGATTCGATTTGCAATATTTGCGCCTTGGCTTTTGGATCAACCATTTCATACTGTGCTTCATTTAAGTCGTGTACGATGTGATATCGATCAATGAAGCCACTGTGCTTAATGCATTATCCAATCTTCTCATTTCAGATGGTATACGACTCCTCGGATTCTCTCATTCTTCGTAAGTGGGGAGTGAGACAGGATGAGATCAAGAGAGGTGAGGGAAAAGAATGATTATCAGGTAATTAGTAAAACCTGGCGTGGAGAATTTCTGCTTCGATGTAGTAGTTAATGTTCAACGTTCTGTAATTTTTGATTCGGCGTGGTGAACCAGTTCACCATAACTTATTAATGATTCCATTGCATGAGAATACTTTCTCGACTTGCATCAATCAATAATCATCTCCAGACTCGTCGGGTCGTGCCATTCGTCGTGTGTGGTCGACGAATGAGAGCGAGGGAGTGCGAGAATGGAGGGCCGAGTATGGAGAGAGGTAAGAGAGAATGAATGTAGAATGTAGAACCGTAGAGAAATATGATGTAGAACATGATTCAAGTTGGCACATTGATGTTTTAGTCTGTCCTCATGTACAATGGATGTACAGCGACTCTGGTTCGGCATGATAACTTTGGAGATTAAATTGTCAAATTGTAAATGACTCGTCTTCAGATGGCCGACGTCGATAACATCATACAGTGGACAAGAGTACGAGATGGAATACACGAAGGAGGGGGAGATGGGAGAAGTAAAGAGGGGAGACGAGGTGAGGAGAGGGATGAGGTGTGAGGGAATGATTAGATAGTTCTAAACCTCAATTCTCGGAGATGTATCAATCGCGCCAATTTCTCTGTACCCTTGAAATGACAATGGATCATGAATTTAACGGGTTAAAAATTTCGTTCTAATTCGTTGCAGAAATCGTCCTTCGATCGTCTTTCTCTGATGGATGGCGGAGAGCTGAGGAAGAGGACTTGGCAGTGGGCTGAGCAGGTAGGTCATTATCGATTGGTTGATGACGTCATCGATGATGCTGAGTACGGTAGAATGGATGCTTTTTCAGCCGTTCTCCGTGGTCGTTGACCGCGTGCAGTCCTCCTCTGACTCCTCTTCTCCTCTCAATCTCGGATTATCGATTGACGAGGGAAGATTATCGATTAGAGAGTGGAGATCGGCTGATGGAGAGAGACACGCGATAGTGGAGAGAGACGAGAGAGGCAGAGTGAGAAGAGTGAGGAATGGAGAGGAATCGACCACTGTGAGATATGAGAGGAGTGGAGCAGGAAGAGTGAGGTGAGTGCCCAAGCAGAATGGGTAGATTATCGCTGTGGTAAGGTGTTGCCAGAATAAGTGACTAGGGTGACACATGGATGATATTACAATAATATAACGAAATCCTTCAAGAAATCAGCGGGGTTAGGTGTCATTGGAACTTGTGATGACAGTGAAACGATAAGATTACAGGTAGATAAAAATCATAATTTTCAGCCAAATTCGTTCCTCTTCGGTTCTGGAATCGTTCGCTTGGCAATCGGAACTTCCCATTCAGTACAAGATCGCGACGAGACCAACCAAGGTGAGCATTACGGTGGATTATTGATTGATTAGGGTGAGCAAAATGAATAATATTGTGGAATTACGGTAGCTAATTGATTGATTACAGACTGATGCATGGCAAGAATCGACCTTCGATCTCCACTATGATGATCTACTGAGAGTGACGAAAATCGAGACAACCATCAATGGTAAGTACGATAGGCACGATGAAACTACGGTAGTATTGAGGTTATTGATTTATGAGTAAGTGATAAGTTATGTAGAACGAATCCTCTACGAATCGATGTTTTTGTGTGTTCCAGGATATGAGAAAACAATGAAACATGAACATACCAAGTGTCGATTGCAGGTCACCCGAAGGAATCCCTCGATTTCGTTTTCGATCAACGAACGACTCAATTGAAGACGATCGGAGGATTCACTTTATTGATACAGCCTGCGAATACTACGGTAGAGAAGGGAAAGGTGAGTGGATGGGAGTATGGTAGGGGAGGGATACCGATCGAGAAACAATTTTCTGAATGAATACGGTAGTTTCAGTTGGTGATCAATCGATTGGCATCCGCAACGAGACGTCCATGGAAGACGAGCGTGAAAGTGGGAGATACGATGGCAGAAGTGAAGGTACGGTAGGAGTACGGTATCGATTGGGTTACTGTAATGTAGATATATTACGGTTTTCTCTGCAGATCTCTCGAGACGCCTTCGATCGACCTACCGTAGCCGAATGGAGTGTGAAGAATGGAGAGGGAGAAGAGAGGAAGTGGCAGAGTTCGATGGAGTATGATGGAGTGGGAAGATTGGTGAAGATGACAAGAAGAGACCAGGAGGAGATGAGGTGAGGGTTCTGAATTTGTAGATCCCCGATTAATCGTTGTTTCATGAGTAGAGTATGACATTTGCGAACATAGCTAATCGATGTTATTTGGGTCTTTCTCTTTTAAAAAGAACACAAATTTCCTTCAGATGGAAGCTGTCATACGACAATGTCGGCCGTCTCTCAACCATTGGGAATGAATCGATTGAATGGGAAGAGAATGGAGTGATGGAGAGAAGAGGAAGTGAAGAGTATGAGAGTGATGGAAATGGATGGATCGAGAGGAAGGGTGAGTGGGGATTGAATTGAAGGATCGAGCTTTGCGAATTTCTTTGAATAATATAATTTTCAAATATTTGCAGGTTCCCTCACACTGGACTACGATTCGCTCGGCAGATTGATTGGAGTTCAGTCGAAGAAAACGAAGAGAAATTGGAGTATCGAATACGATGGATACGGAAGGGTACGATAGATTACGATATACTTTAATATTATTTCAAAACGGTAGGTACAAACATTATCGATTTTCTTTGTAGGTTTCTCTTCTCCGCAATGGGTCGACTCTCTACAATCTCTTCTATGCTCTGCCTGAGAAAAGGGAACTTCTCACTCATTTCACGAGAAAAGGTTTTTTTTAATTTTTGCATCCACAGGTCTACATTAACAAGTGGAATACGTCAAGTTTGCACACCATGTCTTTGCTCAATCCAAGTTTCTTGGTGAACGGGACTATGACTTGTTCGTGAAACATAAAATCCCGGAGTTGAAGTTGCAAATTGTAATAACTACTAATTCCAGACGGTTCTTCCTCCTCCCGTCTCTTCCATCTCCTGTACACTCCTCATTCATCTCTTCCATTCGTGATGAGAGAAGGAGAGAAGGAATGGGCATTGATGTACGATGAGATGGATCAATTAGCCATGGTCGTCGGAGAGAAAGGAGTCGAGAGGGAGGTGAGTGGAAGGGATTTATTGAGTGTGGAAGTTCTTGGCGATTTCGTGTTTCTCGAAGTTAGTCTTTATTTGATGTTCCTTTCATACTTCATAAATCAGCGGTATCATTTGCAGATCCTCTACTCTCCCTTCGGTTACGTCATCTTTGATTCGAATCCTTCTCTCTTCGTTCCTTCTGGAGCCTTCAAGGGAGGAATTCCCCTTCCCGAGACGGGTCTCGTCATTCTCAGAGATGGAGACAACTCCCGACCATGGGATGCCAGAGCAGGTACTGTAGAGGTTACCGTAGCGAAATAATATGGGGGTAAGGTATCCGATGAGTATCGATTGATTGCAGGTCGTTTCCTCTCCTTTTCTCCCTCTGCCCTCCTTCCCTCCACCAGTGATCTACTCACCGATCCATCGATCGCCCTCAATCCAATGACGATGAAGGACAGTGATCTACCCTGGGCTGCTGCTGATATTCCCGATGGTGAGTACGGTAGATCGCCTGGATTACGGTAGATCAGTGCAGCTTACGGTACCTTCTTTCCAGACCTCCCCACATGGCTTGGTCTAGTAGACGCTCCTACGCCTCTTCTCACTCGATTGGATACTGTAGCGACTCAATCGATTGGGAACCAGTTGATGACCTCCCGACGACTGGCCAAATTGGATGTACGACTGACCTGGTTGAAGGGAGAACAGAGTGTGCGATCGATGAGGTAAGTGGGCGGAGCCAAGGAAGGGGCGGGGCTACAAGTGGGCGGAGCTTATCCCGATCCATTCCAGATTGCATAGTGATGACGAGCAGTTGGAGTGGTCGAGTGACGAGGATTCGTGGACGGGTCTCATGCAGATTGTAGTGGACGATAGAAATAGGGTGAGTGGAGTGCGGTAGGATACTGTAGATGGTATCGATCTACCGTAATGATTGATGTATTGCAGACTGAGTCTCTCCACTTCTCATCCGATCTCTCGACGGAGGAACGTCTCTCCCTTCATCGACTTCTCTCTGAATCGACGATTGTGGGAGGAACGGAGAGGAGATTGAAGGAGGATGGAGGACAGGAACTTCATCTCACTCACAGAGAAGACCATCTTCCAGCTGATGTGAGTGGAGGGGGAGTCTGAGGAGGGAAAGGGGCGGAGCTTGTGATCTGAATCCTTTCAGGTTCAATCCTCATCGCACGCTCACTTCTCGATCCATCGTGGACAGGATTCGATCGAAGTGAAGAGAGGAACGACGAGAATTGTCGTGCACTACGGGAAGGATGCGGTGAGTTGAGGAGGGGGGATTTCTGATTTTATAGGATGGATGAATCACGAAATCACGGGATTTTCATTTTTGCAGCTTTACTGTCAACTGGATGAGAAATATTAGAGACACTTTTTTCAGTATTCGTCAACTCGAGATCGATTGAGAGACGAAGCTAGGAGAAAATGGGATGCAAGTGTGTGGAAGGCAGAGAAGAAGAAAGTCGAGAGTGGAAGGAAGAGTGCGAGGTAATTTGTATACGAATGTTCGAAGTTATTATAGAGTACGGTAGAATACAGTGAATTACGGTAGCAAAATGAACATTATTGAGTGATTATTTTTACAGAAACTGGACTCCCGCCGAGCGCAAGCAACTCATCGAGAAGGGTACGGTGACTGGCTACAGTATTCGCCTCAAGGAGAATACGGTACACGCCCTTCCATCGATATATTCTTTCGAATTCGTCAAGGAATGAACGATCCCAGATAGCATCTTCCCACTGAGAATAATAGTGAGATTCATTAGGTATAGTTAGCTCGTAATAGTAACCCCGTGGAACCCCATTCATGTTTTATTTACGGGTATTTTCTTATGATAATCATTGTAATCGCGAGTGCTCTTTTTTATCCCAACGACATAACATGACATTTACTCACTTTAACAACATGCTTTAACCAAATGCTTTAATTGAACCGTTTTATTGTTTTACCGCTGAGATCAGCAAAATCATCTCAGCTCGAATAGTGTTTCATTTTTCCCCCACGATTCTTTCTCGATTCCTACCCTTCGCTCAATATTTAATAATTGGTTCCCTGACACTGGTCCCACTACGTGATTACGGGAATACGGTATCGATCGATCGAATCTACGCCAATATGCTTATCCCTGTCTTTGTTTCTCTCCAATACTCAGAGTATTCATCAGAGTAAGAAATGTATGTTTCTTTGTTGTAAGTATCGATTATTGACTTACCGTATCCTTTCTGTTGCCCCCCGTATGATTCTCAGTTCCCTGTGCCCGTTTTATCCAACCATTGTAGTCACGATGTTGAGTTTCTCTAGAGACCGAATAAAATGTATTGTAATACATTGCGAGACATAAATAGCTCTCGTAAATTCAATTCAATGGAGTCAGCAGGGTGATACATCGTTTCCATGGACCTCTCTCTTTTTCTGACCAAACTGATCTTTGATCTCTTCGCAGACATGCATGTGGGTTGGCACGGCTCCCCTGTGCGGAGGTGTCTGTCCGCCCGCTTTCGATGAGGTCTGACCCTCTCAATTATACGTGCTCTCTCGCTGGTCAGACAGGGCGAGAGAGAGAGAGAGAAATGGAGAGAGTGTGAGTAATTCTTACTGAATGCCTTCAGATGGATCGTCAAATGGGATTGCAGATCAAGACGGAAGATTGTTGGTCGTGGTGGCAAGTGACCACTTGTGGAGACGTCAGATACTCAATGGTTATGGGAAATTTAAGAACTCTCTTTTGGAAACCCTGCTTTAGGTTGCAAAATCATTTTGGTCGCACTTCCAAAGCTGATATGAACTGCCCATGATGATAATGCAACTTTATAGAACCAGCGCAAATAAATTCGCGATTGGGAAGATTTAAAAATACTCAAAAACCAATGTTTCTAAACGCGAGGTTCTAAACGTCCCACCTACTGAATTGTCTGCTCAAATCGATTCTTCCCCTGCAGGATCCTCGCTTCGGAGCTCCGTGCGATCTCGCGACAACGAAGGCATTGTGCTGTCTGAAGATATGAATACTCGCCCAGTAGATCAATAAACACATTTTATTAATGCCTAATTGTCCATTTTTGAAAATTAGCACGAAATGAACTCAAAAATAACTCGAAACGTGAACAACATCCCTCGCTCTCTCCACTTTCGTTTCTCCCGTGTGGTAGAATGCTCGTCTTTCTCCTCTTCTTCCTCTCATCGACTCTGGCCATTCCCCTCAATCCCAATATCTTTAAGAGAACTGGATAATTCGAAGTGAAGGTAGGAGATCCATTCGATGACGTCGTCAAAGGAGTCAAACGAGTCATTTCATTGCATCATTCCCGTCCAATCCTTGCGTCATCTCTATCCAATCTCTCCATCTTCTTCAGAGATTTTATTGGATGGGGACGGCTCCTTTCTGTTTTGGAGAATGCCCAGAGAATGTACACCAGGAGGTATTCTTATCATCAATTGAGTCATGGTTTTTATATTATCGATGTTATGGGTGCAACGTCTATATTCCAAATACTTTCCCTATCCGCTCGTTGGAACGACGATTGTTATCCTGTAAGCCTCAATGTGTTCATCGATTTGCAAATTGCTGCTTCTCTCATGATCCATAGATACTTCGTCATACCGTTCGCCTTCTGGACTACAAAGGACAAATGTTGTTGAAGACCAGGAAGAAAAAATAGACAATGATTATCATTATCTTGGAATATCTGACATTGTGTGAATTTGAGAAACAGAATAATAACAATTTCATTCAATTTCATTTACACCTCTTTGTCCCTGTCTCTTCCCTCTTTCCTCCATTCCTCCCCTCATTCTCTCCACTTTCGTCTCTCCCGTGTGGTAGAATGCTCGTCTTTCTTCTGTTCTTCCTCTCAGCAAGTCTCGCCATTCCCCTCAATCACAATATCACCAAGAGGAAAGAAGCTAAATCTGGAGATCAATTCCTTGAATGGATCAACGGAATGGAAGAAGGGAGCGACCCCCTTGCAGGGAGCGACCTTGGGTCGCCGGAGTTTATTCCCTCAGCTGGAGCAACTTGTGTGGCCGGGCGAACGAGCCGTTATCGTGCGGCTAGCTCGAGTTCCCCACAATCCGCTCCCTGCAATCGCTCCAACGACCCCTCCCCTCTCACCAGTCATGCCGATGGCACCTCTGCCCCCTACCCCTCCATTTGCGAGAATTCAACTGACCCCACAGCTCTCCGTTCATGATGAGAGCGACGACGACTCAATCTTTGGGGATTTATTCAACGAGGAGACCGACAATGTCATTCCAGTCAGTATAGAATTAAAAATATTTACCATATTGCAGCTCGATAGAGAACAAGCAGCTCAAGATCGAGCTTCTGGCTCGATGTCAGTCCCTGCTCACATTCTAATGGCGGTGAGAACAAAACGCTATCTCCCCGTGCATATTAGTCATTTCAGGCGACTCAAGCGGATATGGGAGCGAATGAAGCAATTCCCGATTCCATCGAAGTGGAAGAATCGCGGGACGAAAATATGGACCAAAGCTTCTCGAGATACCAGCAAGAGCGTTGTGAGCAGTCAAGTTCATCCTCCTCTCATTGCTCTCTCTCTCTCTTCAATTCCATCGTCGTCTTGCAGGAAGAAGAAGCAGCAGCGATCTCCTACCCAAACGTCGTCTACGATAATGAAGAATTTGTATGTTGGCATCCGAAAGCGCTCAATGGTTTTTACTTGCAGGCTCAATATATGAGAGAAAGGAGGGACGAAGAAGCGAGAGCCGAGACTGAGCGTCGCCAAGTCAGACGAGATCGAGAGAGTGTAATACTGATAGTTTCAAAGTGGAAGGAAATGCATTGTGATTTCAGCGCCAGGCTCGTACGTTCGGTACTGCACGCGACGAATCGACTCATGCACGCGACGAATCGGGCCGTCCACAGAACCAGCAGGTATTTTGGACTTGTCATATCGATCCAATAAAATCATAAATTTCAGGAGCGCCATCATATTCGTAGAGGACCGCTCCTGCCGACGCCGTCTACGAACCCCAGAGGCTGTGACTGCTATGTGACCAATAACTTCCACTATCATTTTCACTGATTTCAATTTCTCATCGAAGTCAACATGTATTCGAGATTAAATAATTTTTTTAATTCTCAAATTTCATTACAACTGCTGGCTTAATAGTCTTTATCAATCAAATTGTCCTTCCTTCTTCTCCAAGTGAAAAGTGAGAAACGTCGACTTGGCTGCACCATCTAGTCCTCGTCCCACCAATCTTCCGCTGGCTGAGGAATTGCCTCCACGTTTGCAGCCTCTGTCTCTACCGTTTCCTGCAAATGTAAAGTACACCGTATCTCTCGTTTAGTCAGATTCGTTACCTACCGTAGTCATCTGCTCAGTCGTCGATCCATACTCATCACAGAGGGCGGCGAATGAGTTGGCCAACTAAGAGGGTTCTTCGTCGTCTCCAATTGACGAGGAGGCGGACCACGACGACGAGTGCCCGAGGACAGGGGAGAAATCATTGAAATCATTCCCTTTTCGAACACTCTGAACACATTGATGTGGGAAAAGTCGAGTTACTCATAACAATAGATCCACTTGCCTCGACGATAATTCTTGCTATCATTGATCACTCTAAATATCTTCTCAGAATAAGGACATTTTAAATCTTTATTAGGATACATCAAATGGGCAAAGTACAATTCGAAATGTGTTCAAGTCGTTCGTTGTCGTGGCAGGAGTACTCGGGATTGCATAACTGATCTACTCGTCTCTCTATGATCTACTACTCTACTGATCTTTGGTCCCTCTAATCGTCCTTCTTTCCCGTCTTTATCTCCTTCTTCGTCTCTCTCTTCTCCACTTCCTTCTTCGGTTCTTCTTCGATCTCATCGAAATCGTCATCAACGCCCAGCACGAATTCTGAGATGTACCTGAACGGAGCGATATTAATTCTACAATTCTACAGTAACCTCGGCTACAGTATCCATTCTACAGTAACTGACCAGGCAACGATGGGCGATGCCCAGTAGACAGCAAGATGTCCGAGATGGCTCACTCCCAGACAATTGAAGGTGCAGGCAGATGCGACGATCGGATTGCCGTAGAGACCAGTGAAGTTGATGCCTGTTCATGTCAGGTTCACTCTCAATTATTAGCATGAATTGCTTTCAGTAGTTGAATCTCTTTAGGACATGTGACCGATAGCCGTATGCTCTGCGAGACTCACCCAGCGCACAAATGAAGCCAGCGAAGCTGGAATTTACCAGGTACTGCAGCCAAGAGTCGGCATACCGGTCCGAGGCAACCTGGAGGGTAAAATACGGTAGAAGGGAAAAGGCGGCTACCGTAATCACACTTACCGTCTCCACACACTTGCCCAGCAGCACGGCTCCTCCCTCGATTGCAGCGCCAGTCATTAGGGCGACCTGAGAAATCGATACGGTGGAGCTACAGTATGATTGGAATACCGCAATCGACTACAGTACCCACCGACAGATCCGTGGAGCATTCGTAGTTGTAGGCGACCTCGAGATGAATTGGATGGATGCCAATGGAGAAGAAGAGACGAGCGAGACGAGAAGAGATGAATGCAGCAGTGATCTACCATTATCGATTGATACCGTACTCTCGACTACAGTAATCTACCTGCACTGCGAGGACGTAGAGAGCACGACGGAGAATCTTGCGCTTACGGTAGCAGGAAGTTACCTGATTATTGATCGATTGCAGTATTCGATTATGTGAATGAACTCACAATCGGGCATGGACTAGCGACGCAATCACGAATCATGTAGCAGTTCGCCAGTTCGATTACCGTAATCTCGACGAAGACTCCTGAAGAGAACAGTAGATCGGTGACTACGGTAGATTATCGATCTCACCGAACAGTCCATAGGTCTCGAGAATCGTTCCCACATCGAACATTGGCGTGCATATTTGGAGTGTTCCGATGAACTGAAACGATGATCTTTGATCTTTCCCGGTGAAGTCACTATGAAGTCTCTGCGCTAAAATCATCAGTCATCATCACAAAGTCATCATCGCCTGAAGCTTTTGACACTGTTTCCGGGTTCCGGGCAAATTTTATGAGTTTCTGATAAGATACTCGCAACAATGGACAATGGGCTTCAGTAGTGCACAATGGATTCCATTTCATAACGTACCTCATTCAGTAGTTGAACAGTGAGTGAATTGGGTGGTTTGGGCACGAAAGTGCGAACGATCCATCGGAGGATCTCAGCCCCGAGGAAACAGCAGAAGTAGAAGACCAGCGAGGCCTCCCATACTCGCATTCTGAGGGATTAGTTGAGGGATTCGGAGAATCGTGTTGTTTCTCTATCAATCGGCGTCTGATCGGAAAACAATTTCGTTTCGCGAGGTTAGAGATCTTTGGTGGAATGATGGACAATTGTTTTGATAACGTGAACAACACAAGGCTGGCGCATACATCATGGGATAAACAAATCGTTAGGGGATAATTGCGTCAGGAAATGTTGCTAGGCAATGGAAACTCGCGTGTCTTCCTGTTATCTCACTGAAGTTTTCTACTCTCGAGGGAGATTTGTTTACTCTTCAAGAGATCTCAAGAATGAATGAACAGTACACAGAACGAAGTAAATGATCTACGAATCGACTGATCTACTTGCATCATCACTAGGCAATGAGTGGGAACAGAAAGACACGGAAGACTCAGTGGCCGTATCTTATCTTGACGCGCTTTACACTCTCGCCTCCTCTTTCTCCTCCCTCTCTTCATTCTCATGATCTCTATTCGTCTCGTTGTCTCTCCTCTCTCTGATCTCCCTTCTCTCTCCTCAACTCAGTTCATTGTTCTTTTACTCGTTTTCTGCCACATGGTAGAGAATTTGACGAAGTTCGTTCATAGCGGGGGAAATATTTCGGTCTGTCTTCTTACGTTGTTTACATTGATAAGATTAGTCTTTATCATATCTTTTGTCTCTATCTGTCACAAGCAAATCAATACTAAAACTATTATATTATTACAAATTACTTAAAAGTTCACAACTTTGTCACAATACGATCCTGGAGGAATGTTAGTCCAATCCGAATTTATATTGTCATAAATAAATCTCTATCTAATGTACAGTTATGCGAAGCGTGGTATAAATTTGTACAATGATTCATACGGTACTCTGCTCTACTACGGTATCCTTGACTTGAGTGCTTCCAATTCATTTAGAAACTCTTGAAGAGTACGAAGGGAAGAAGTGAGGCGAGCGAGGATCTGAAATGAACAAGGAACATTTTGCTTGAATCAACCGAATATTGATCAAGTTATAATTATAAAGTAAACACACAATGAGAAGGCATGAACTAAAACAAAATAAATGAATCAACTGTAATCGCAACCTCAAAGTACAGATATCTATGACGCATGAGAAATGCCTAGTGATTCATTTTCTTCAGTTACTCTCTTTAGTTGATCGAAAAAGGCCACCATTTCCAAAAGAGTACATAATGTGGAGTACACATTGTGGATGCACTCTTTATGTAGTTGCGGAGTAACCATGCCACCACATATCTTCGACTACCGAATCGAGGGAATAAGATAAAAGGAAATATCTCACTTGTGGCATTCCCGGAACGATTGCCTCGATGAGCACCGACTGAATCGTCTGCTCCTTCGAACTCTTGTCCAACTGCAATAAATAATGATAGAAAATAGCCACTACATTAGAACCGAACGTCTATATAAAAATAAGATCATCAGAATAGCGTCTTTGCTTTATCGATACATTTCTGCACCCTTACAGCCAACTATTGAGATGGGACTGACCACAGACACTCTATCTAAAAAGTGCAACTTAAACCTCACCGGGACAGTGTAAACAGCACAGAAGACTCGCGGGCCACTCATGTAGACCGAGACGGCCTTGTCACCAGGAAGGGGAGGATTGAATCTGCAAGGAAAGGATTCATGACATGAATTGTGTTTGATTTCATTCTAATTTGTTAGGAAGGATCGGCTATCACTATCATTATGATACCCGCAATATCCCCCACTCATTCCTGGTAACTTGTAAAAGGTACAGGGGATGCGAATGTAGATCCTTCGGCGCTTCTTCTCACCCTAACAGAAGAAGCGCCGAAGGATATACAGTCATTTAATCGTCCCCATAGCCGATCTACTGATTTTGCAATAACTCTTCAAACACAACTCATCCCTGTCCACTAACTTCTTGGTAGGGACGAAATTGTACAACTCCTTGAGTCCTCTCTTGCGAGGGATCTGCACAGCGAGATTGGCAGAGACGAGAGCATTCCGAGCCTCGACCAGAGATTGATGGATGAGGGCACCTGCAAGTGATACCATAGATTTGACGTACGATAACTATGAAAACGTATTACAGATACTTCAAGAGCTGATTGAAAACTCGCTAATAACTGCCCGTTTGACTTGTGTTAGTATACAAAGTAATAATAAAAATACAATTAGACTGAAAATCATACCGGCAGCTTTGTCCCACTTCTTATTGGCGAATATCATTTTCGCTCTTTCGTTGCATTCCGCAAGAAGGAACGACGCCCGTCCAATGTAGTTGCCGAACTCCTGAAAGGATAAGATAATTAAGAGACGATGTAAAAAAAATAACAGTTGCAAAGTTTTTTAAAAAAAACTTGCCGACACTACATTAGTGAAACCAACCGATCACTACTTACTAAATACCTCATTCATTCTTACCTGCAACTGTGCGAGTTTCCACTGTACTTGTGGCTGCGCCACTCCTCGATAGAATCCACCCGGTGATTTCGAGTGTTTGAAGGTGATCTGGAAGAATAATGTGTGTACAAAAAGCCGTATTTTAGACCAAAACACATCCCCAAAAATTACGAAATAGTGTATGAAGAACAAAAAAAAGCTGAGGTTCGAAATCCTATCTGCAGATAGAACAAACTATCAATACCTCAAACTGGATGACGTTATCCGCGAGAAGGGAGACGACTGCTTTCATCTTCTCGTTGACGTGTTTCCCATCGATCAACTGAAAAAGCTGTTTCGAAATAAACGTCATGAATTAGAAGCGAGAACTTACTTCCAATCGGAGAGTCTTCGGCTCTTCTGCCTCCACTCCGAATCGTGAGTCCATTTTATTCCCCAGGAAGAGCTGGCGACCAACAGCCTTCACTGAGGACATCACCTGAATAGAACTATACTTGATGGCAAGAATATATCTATACTATTTCATGGACAACAACGGAATGGGATGCAAACAAATAGAACGAAAAAGTTAAAAAGTAAAAAAAAAATCCCACTCGTTCAAGTACTTGCGTCGTCCGGACCTGTTGTAACCAGGCATACTCCTTCTCTTGATTAAGGTCGGCAGGCGTTCGGAGCATTTGATAAACTGAAAATATATAATTTAAGAAATGGAGAAACACAAACTTAAAAAAATCAGTCACGTGAAGTTTAAAATGTCAAATCAAAGTGTAAAGGCGAAACCTACTGTCCACATCATCCTTTTTCGTATTCTCCGTCACTTCTGAAGCTGCTTCGACGTTTACAGATGGTAGACCACTCATTTCAAATAAGTTTGAAAAAATAAAAGATCAGATATGAGTAACGACCGTGCTCCGATTTAACAAATAATCTCCTTAACTACTGTATTTTCAGCGATTTCCCGTCTCCCGGCTCTCGAGAGCCGGAAAATCGAGCGGCTCTCAACTATTGCACAATTTTTCCCAACCAGCTGGCAAGATCGTATAAAAGGGTGCTGCGT
Organism: Pristionchus maxplancki; assembly: GCA_900490775.1. Classification (NCBI taxonomy): domain Eukaryota; kingdom Metazoa; phylum Nematoda; class Chromadorea; order Rhabditida; family Neodiplogasteridae; genus Pristionchus; species Pristionchus maxplancki. The sequence continues at coordinate 228,114 of LS570137.1, read as the reverse complement.
CATTCGTGGTCTACGCTTTTCTAGTTTTCAACTCTACAATCATGGAGGAACCTAACGTCGTGTCGAATTCATCGACATCACAAGCATCCAGGTAAATTGCGATTGCTCGTCCGATTACTTGCCCTAAACTTACAGCTTTCTCTTCCAGAACACGGCGCAACCGGCTGCCAAAAAAGCCGAAAACGCCCGCAGATACGGTCGAGAACACTCCCGAATCTCGCGGTGCCATGCAGCAGCAACAGCCTGCTGCAGATGCTGCAAGAGTGCAGCAATCGAATAGAGGGCGAGGAAGAGGAAGAGGAGCTACAAGTGAGAGAGGAGGAAGAGGCAGAGGCAGAGGAGGACAGGTACCGTATTTTTGGTGATGTTATAGACAACCAGCTGGGTATGCCTTCATTATTCACTTCATATTTTCAGCAACGTCAGACTTCATACGGCCCTCCTCAACAGTTTAGCAACGAGTTTTATCAACAGCCTCCACAAGAGGCCAACGGAATGATGTACTACGGGCGGTAAGCTCTAGGAAATAATATTTCTTCTCGGGACAATTTTTTCAACTACCTTTTTATTGTAAAAAATTCGTTGTGCAATCCTTGTTCCTTCAGTCCTCCCCCATCGATGCATGCTCCTCCGATGAGCGAATCTCACTTTGAATCGATGGTCGATCGAGTAAATGCCCTAACTGTACAGTGGCAAGGAGGACAGAGAGGAGGAGGAAGGGGAAGAGGTGAGCTCCTTTGATATATTCGGGTAGATCATTAGAGAATCCATTAATTTTCAATGTCATCTAAAGAAAAACATTAAAGTTTTCCAGTAGCCTGATTAATAGATTATCTTTGTAGGTGAAAACAGAGGTGGAAGAGGCGGCAGAGGAGGCCCCAGAAGAAACGAGCAGCGAATGGATTACGGTATGCACTTATGAGGCGAATCGCCAGAGAGTCACCCACGCCTGTGCGATCCGCCAAAAATTGTTCCTACCATCCCCCAAAGTTAACCCAAGGTACTTCGAACGATGGTCTTTCAAACTGCGCTTCAGGAATTTTGATATCGGGTCTAAATTTCGCAATACAAAAGATCAAAGATCAAGTATACAATGGGATTTCACAAAATGCTCGTCACGGAAATGATCATAACTCGGCTCAAAATAAAGATATTGACTCA
>LS570137.1:191769-216064 GCA_900490775.1 Pristionchus maxplancki | reverse complement strand
CCCCCCCCCCCCCCCCTCGTTCTTACAGAGAACGCGTTTTAACATAACGATTCCAGTGAGCAACCCGAGACTGGACTCAAGCCGGTGGGAGCGATTCCCAAGGTAACGAATTGTGTGTTATTACGGAGTATTGGATCGTGTTTCGATTCATTCTTCTCGCATATTGAAATCACTAGAATATCCATATCATTCTTAGTATTGAATTATTCGAAGTACAGTACCCCTACAGTGACTTCTCTTCAGGCACTCCGTCGTCGTGGCCCTCCTCCTCGTCAATTAGAGACGACGAAAAACCCTCTGAGTGTGGCCAACTCATTCGCCGCCCTCTGTGATGAGTATGGATCGACGACTGAGCAGATGACTACGGTAGGTCACGAATCTGACTAAACGAGAGATACGGTGTACTTTACATATCGATTTGCAGGAAACGGTAGAGGCAGAGGCTGCAAACGTGGAGACAATTCCTCAGCCAGCGGAAGATTGGTGGGGCGAGGACTAGATGGTGCAGCCAAGTCGACGTTTCTCACTTTTCACTTGGATTATGTTACTGTAGTTTCACTTTTCTGTGTTGATCTGTAGTCGTTTTCTTTAGCTTTTTGTCGTACTAGTGTTGTTCTGGAGTTCAAATCGAAACGGTGTATAACTTTGTTCTCGGTTTTTCGTTCATTTATCATCATTTCAATCGTTCCAAATTGTGAGCATTGAAAATAATATGTAATTATTTAAGGATAAAGATAATTTACATCTCTGTGGATTCGCGGTCCAAGAATTGGTTGGAATCCGTGGATTACTTTGTGCATTATCACATTTATTTAAGAAAGAAAAAATTATGAATGTAATAAAAAAAATCAGTTCCTGACAGCCCTCGTTGTGTGTGCGTGTAGAACTACCGTAACCCAAGAGTCGACGCCAAAATTTCTCAAATTTTCCGTGTTCTTCAAAGCGTTTTGTCGTTTGTTCCTCCGCTCCGGTTGTCTAATTTAAGCTTAATAAATAATTCTTCAGAGCGTAAAATGTCGCAGAACTACGATAAGATGACTGTGGCTGAGCTGAAAGATCTGCTCAAGGAGAAGAATCTCTCCACGGTTGGCAAGAAGGCCGAACTCATTGATAGACTCAATGTTTGTTTATTTTGTACTTCATTTATATATATCGTTTTGTTTATTCACGTATTATAGATTGCCAACGAGAATGAACTACTCGGTCTGAACGAGCCTACCGACCTCGCCGCAACCAGTTAGTTTGATTCCTTTTTCTTATTTTGGCTTGTGATTTGAATATATTTTTCAAGCAATTTTTCATTGTTTCTTGTTCAGTCGACGAGGAGAAGGTCCTTCTCGAGAGCCCGTCCAAGAATGAAGAGGCGCTCCTCGAAATTCCCGATGTAAGTTCATTTCGAAAATGTGTAAATTCTTCATCCTTCATTCGATTGCATCTTTTTGATTTTTTATTCCTTTCGTAATAAGCCATGAATTGTTCATCCTTTGCACTCTTTGCAGGCCACGACCAACGGAGGGACGACATCTGCCGCTGCCTCGGAGACCTCCGTCACTGCCGCCAAGGCTGATCCCGCCGCCGGTGATGCCAAACTGGCCAGAGCCGCGAGGTCAGAGTAGATATAATATTTATACTCTATTGATTGCAAGAGATTTCGGCGGTTGAAGAATTAAATTGTAACGCGGTATTTATTGGTCAATTGTTCAGATTCGGCCTTCCCGTTTCTGCTGATACGCCCGTCGCAGACAAGAAGGACGAGCGAGCACGCAGGTACTTCATTAAATATTTAGCATATATTTATTTTTATGTAACATGTTCGTAAGTATTAGTTTAATAGTTCTATTTTAGATTCGGTGTGATCACTGCACCCGTCTCTGATGAGGCGAAGGCTGCCCGTGCCAAGCGATTCGGACTGGAGGCCAAGTGAGTCTTTTTGAGGTTGCACGTTGGAGATATTAGACATCATAGTTTTCTTTAAAAATAATTCAAGGTGTAATAACTATAAATAATTGATCAATTACAGCACTCCCACCTCACCGACCGGTCCCCGTCCCGCAGTGACCGAGGAGGCAAAAAAGAAGCTCATTGACAGAGCTGCCAGGTGATTGAGAAATTCATTTTTACGGATGTCACATTTTTGCTAACATTGAGATATCCAAAAACTTTCCCGATGTTTTGACTTTTTTATAACCCTGTATCCATCCATTGAATAAATAGTGGTGCTTCGATTGAATTGAATAGATGATCGTGATTCTCCCAGCCTGTCAATCAATCATCCCTTTCTCTCGTCAGATTCGGCATTCCCGTGAGTGCCGACGGCAAGCGTCACTCGACGGACGGAGCGAAGCCGGCCGTCGACCTCGACAAGCTGGCTGCACGTGCTGCACGATTCGGAGTGTCCACTGGAGATGCCGAGGTGAGGAGAAGAAGGGGGTTTCACTATTGAGACAAGTTGATCGGAATTATGTAAAGTATGATGGTCACAGTTGAAAAGGGTGCCCAAAACCAAGGCAAGAAGTGGCCGAGTGGTCTAAGGCGCACTTAACAAACCTTGTAAGGTATGATCGCGAGGTCGCTGGTTCGAATCCTACCACCCTCCAACTTTTTTTGTGCCCAATTTTTTCCAAGATTTTTCTGAATTCCTAAAATCTTGGCAAAGCTTGGAAAAAGAGTTTGCAAGGGCCGGGATTCGAACCAGCGACCTCGCGATCATACCTTAGGTGTGCCTTAGGCCACTCGGTCACGGCTCCATGCCTTGGTTTTGGGCACCCTTTTCAACTGTGATAATGGTATCAGATCAGTCAGTCAAATATATAATGAAAATATAATTGAGGCGGAACTGAAGAAGAAGGCTCGTCTGGAACGATTCGGAGGAGCAGTTTGAGAAGGAAGGAAGATATGATCTACCCCCTACTCGATCCCCCTTCCCTTCCTCCCCGACTAGCATACTGTATCACATCGTCGTGTCACCCTACTGTAATCCCAGACCCTTCTTCTTCCCCTTAATCGCAAGGCCCTCCAGTTATCGATTACCTCCCTATCTACCGTACTTCCTTCGTCGCACTCCTTCTGCATCTGCAACTGTTCTCACTGTTAGTTCTCCTCCCTTCCTTCCTCCTCTTCTCTGTTGTATCTCTCAGCCTCTCTCTAGTAGTCTCATGCATGCTCTCGTAGTGGATAGGTCGTCGTGAGTGGTGTACTGTAGCAGTGCACTTCTTCTGGCGAGATTTCCTAATCGTCGTTTGTGTGCAGGGCGACTAGAGACGGCGTCATCTAAGATGCCTCTCCTTCTCTCTCCGACTCTCTCGTCCTATTCCCAGGTCAGTTGTTTTCCCTTTGTTCTCATCATTCGAATGCGTCTGGATGGCCTTTCTTCGCGAGGGATTGAAGGTGAGTGAGCACGTCCTTGTTTAATCTATTCTATTTATAATTCCCTCTTTACACAATCACTCGATTCCGCATCGATTTGCACCCCTGACTAATTCATTTGTAGCTTATTTCGTTTTGTTTATTCTCCTTCTTGCTTTCACCTCACAAACGTACGTTGTTATCGAAGGATAAATATATTCAATATCAACAACATCGTTCGTGGTACAGTTGAACGGTCGTGACTGTTTAAGAATATTTTGAGAACACATTTGGAGAAATCAACATAGTTTAAAGAAATGAAATAGATCAGAATGAGTGAGGATACTCGGATAGAGATAGAAGCACTCCAATCGATATACGAAGATCAATTGACGGTCGAAGAGTTAAATGGAGGGTGAGATCGGTTGACTCAATTTCAGTTACTGTTTATTCGTGATAAGTTTTGTATTGATTACGGTCGTTTGCTGATGTCAGTGGACTTCGGTGATCCTGATTTTCGGTCTTTGAGATTCCGCCTGTGGATGAAGGTGCGTCCTCAAGACGCAACAGCCGACTCGGTCTCCCTCTCGATAAAAGTGATATTGGAAGTGGATGGAAAGGTATGGCAAATTGGGACCTTGAGGGTGTGATTACATATTTTCTTCGTGTCACGTTATCGTCTACTATGATTGATTTGTTTGCCACAGTAGCCGCCAGAATAATGCTTATGCAAGGCTTGCTGATAGACCCGACTAGATTCCAGATGCAACGGTATTCACTTCTAGTGTTTAGTTCTATATTCCTACAAACGAGTTCTGAATTGAAGGGACGATAACTCTCGATCAAAATGTCCTCTCTTTACAGTACCCCGACTCTGCTCCTCCCTCGTTCACCCTTGCGGAACCCCGTGGATTGGACGATGGAGCACCGAGGGAATTGGCTAGAGCGATAGAGGAAAGACTGAGGGAGATGGAGGGAATGCCCGTGCTCTATGAGATATTTCAGGTGAGGGATTTATTTTATTTTTTATTTGGTCCTAGTCTGTACAATGTGTTGTGCTTGATAGATAACCGATCACACTAGCTGTATGCGCTTACAATAGATGGTATCGGAGTTCCCATCTGCTTGGATCTTGTAAATTATTTTTCTTTAAACTTCACCAAAGTGATTTCGTCATCCCTCTCTTCTTCAGTTGACGTCAGACTTCCTGGTGGCCTCTGAATCGACGAGCGTCGCCACGTGTCCCATCTGTCTCTGTCCCATGAGTGACGCCCCGCAGGTGAGAGGGGGGGGGGGGCAGGAGTAGGGAATGAGGGTAGTTAGTAACGGGATACGGGAAAATAGGGACGAAATGGTATTGCACATTTTCAGCAGCGACCTATTCGAATTAAACAGGATCAATATTGACATTCGAATGTAACAGCTTTATTTCCGAATCGACACTGTTCTAATTTCGTGCCTCCAAAATAAAAGCTGTTTTGGTGTTTCACGTGTTCTTCATGACGATGAGCGTTTTGTTCGCAGCGTTACTGCTATCGTGGTCGAATTAATCACTTTAAAATACATAGCTACTAGAATGCTCGCTCGATCATCGCGCGCATTGATCTACCAGGGAGTGCACCGAATTACGGTACTTATTGGGTTATGTGTATCAGCATTATCGATTGAACTCACATCGCAGGCGGTGACCTCGTGCGAGCACTACGTCCATCGACCGTGTCTCGATCGACACATCGAGCATGTGAGGTGAGAGAACGATCTCTGTGAAATTGGAAATTGCTAAAGAATATCCAACTTAAGAGGACGTTAATCTTCCTCCAGAGATACTTTATTTACCAATTCTCGGTCTCCTTCAAGTCTATCCAAAATTAATTAGTGTCTTTCATTATTTTTTCCTTTGTCAGGCGAACCCTTGCCGAGACGCTCGCTCGTACTCCCGACCACATGAAGCATGGAGTGGATAGAGTGAGTGAGAGAGGAGTACTATGATATCTTCTTATAATTCTTGAAATTTCCTTGAATTAATATTTTCCCGCCTTTCGCGTGTAGATTTCATCTGAACAGTATTTATTGATTCTCGTTCCTTTCTCAGTCTCTACTGTGTCCAGTGTGTCGTGCAGAGTTGCAGTCGGAAGTGGAACCATTGGAGGAGAAGAAAGAAGAGGAAGGAAAGGGGAAGAGGAAGAGTAAAGGAGGGAAGAGACAAGAGGAGAAGGTGAGGAAGGGAAGCAGGTTGTACCTACGGGGATGAGGCAGTTTGATGAAATGGACCCCTATTTGAAAAAAAACTTCTCATTGATCATTACGTTCGAATATCACTCTGTTTGGCATGTATAAGTGATAATACAAATATTTCCTCAGAAGCCAGTGATCGAAGAGGGTTATGCTGATTTTTCCTTCGATTGGCGACAGTGGAAGGAGCAGCAGGCGAGAATGAAGGTATGGGGAGAGGGAACTTCAATGGAAAATAGAAATCGATATTTCATCGATAATCTGTCTATGTTATTGACTGGTGTTCGATTTTTTTTCATCTCTCGTGAGTCTTCAAGGTAATATAAGTAAATTTTGGCGGATATCTTAAGATAGAGAGAGACCCGTTCTCTGTAGGTGATCTTCGATCGGCAACTGGCTGCAGACGGGATCATCGATGTGGAGAAAGAAGCGAGAAGGGATGTATTAACGGAGGACGACATCGTTTATCTCGATCAGGTACGGTAGATGGGAGGAGAAGTACGGTAGGGAATGATCGAGGAATGATTGTATTTATGGTCGAGGACACCATGAAATCATTTTCGGAAGGGGTTAGAAATTATGATGAAAGATTGTGGCGTGAATCTTTCTTGCAAGTTACATAAATGATTTCAAGGCAAAGTTATGATAGAATCATTGCTATTGCATCACTCCTGCCTATTGGAATCAGAAACATTATTCTTCCAGTTGTCCATCAACTCCTCGGATGCCCCTCCTCCTCCTTCCAATCTCCCTCCCGGTCTCGACCTCCCAAAGGGCATTCCTCGACCACCCGGACTGGACGGACCAATTGGACCTCCACCCGGATTCGGCCCGCCATCACAGCAGAACAGAGTGAGTGGGGACAGTACTATATAGTCTATGTTCTAACAGAATGGTAATAAAAGGGGTTACGGTATCTTCTTCAATCGATGCTGCAGGGTACTCATCACGAGCGCGGTCAGCATCATCGGCATGAGAGACGAGGAGGAGGAAGAGGAAGGGGAGGAGGAGAGATGGGCAGAGGGAATGAGAGGGGAGGAAGGTGAGGGAATTGATGCCTTGAAGAACGATGTTTCATCTGCAGATCGTATTATCGGGGTGTGAGATTATTTTATCATAGCCTTTCATTTCCAGAAACCCGAACCACAAGCCACCAGCGGCTGCTAGGGAAGCTGCAAGAGGGGGAAGTGGTCCCTCTGCTAGAGGAGGAAGAGGAGGAAGTGGAGGCGGAGGGAGGTTAGTTACGAAGAGTGTTTTCATTTCTCGGTTTGGGAAAATGCGTTCTTCATTTCATAGCGCATAAAATATGGAAACGCGGACAAATTTGGTCTTGATCAGGAATTTTTTTTAACGAACTGGTGTCGTGAAAATATATTGCAAGCCATCCCGGGAGAATCGTGCTACACTATATAGCTAAAAGCTGTGGCAATGACGGGTTGATTTGTCGGTTTTATTAGTTTCAGAAATCCCAATCACAAGGCTCCGGCCACTTCGAATTCTACGGAATCTGGTGTGCCTCCGACTGCAACAGAAGAGTGTGGTGGAGGGAGGTTAGTGGAGAGCGAATACATGTATCATTTCGAAAACACGTACGATAGTTTCCGTGCTTCACCACTGCATTAATGTACTTGATTATTGCTTAAATTTAAAACACCTAGTGAACTTGAACATGCTGAAGGTTAGTGAGAAATATTATCATCAGAAATCCGAATCACAAGCCGCAAGCTTCGTCTGATGCTGCAGAAGCCGTAGCAGCAGCACCTCCGACAACGAGAGGAGCAAGAGGAGGAGGGAGGTTAGTGAAGATTTGAGTGATCGGAAGGATGCGCTGTCTAATTTGGTGTGGCAGATTCTTTGGATGAAACGCGTTCCAATTTTAACATAAAAACTGATGAATGTTAATGGTTGATTTGAAGAACGCATATCTTCCAGAAATCCGAATCACAAGCCGCCGACGTCGTCGGGTGCTCCAGATTCCGCGACTACTGCAGCTCCGTCGACGAGAGGAGGAAGAGGAGGAGGTGGAGGAAGGTGAGGACATCGGGATTGGTTACTGGCTTGGATTCAAGGCGGTCACTTTCATGTTTCAGCAGTGCTATGTAAGATGCTGGTTTCGGGTGAATTTGATCTTCTTGACACCTTCAGACCACCCCCAAACACCAACAACGCGCCCCCATCGTCATCATCGGGAGCGAGAGGAGGCAGAGGAGGAGGAGGGACTGGTGGTGGTGAGAGGGGAGGCAAGAAGGCTCCGCCCCCTACGGTAGTCCCCGCCTCGCTCCTCTCAGACTGCACTCGATCAGTGGAGGAGACGGAGAAGGGAAAGGTGAGTTGAGATTACGGTAGAGTTGGCTACAGTATTCCATTTTCAGTTCTCGATTCGCATCCACGCGAAGCCGGGTGCGAAGGTGAGCTCGATCACGGACTGTGGAGAGGAGGAGATCGGAGTGGCCATTGCAGCCCCGCCCAGGGAAGGTACGGCTCTCGGTTATCAAATGGAGAGGGTCCATTGCTTAGTCGATGGTATTGCAATCAAAATACAACCTCAGTGAAGCATGAGATGACCCTCTATTGATAATCCAATTTGTCGCCGTTTTCTATAATGGCTATCTATCGATCAGTCCCGTTTGCAGGTCAGGCGAACGAGACACTAATCGAGTTCATGATGCAGACATTGGGAGTGAGGAGGAGCGAAATCGATTTTGATAAGGTTGGTTAGACAAATTGATTTCTTGGGTTTACAATGGAACTAGTGCTATTGACGAAACGTGAATGGGCAAGGCTAGAGAAGCTGTAATTTTTGTACAATTTTGAGACGAATGGAAGAACAGAAAAAAGTTGTCTTTGTGGTCAAATATTCATTTGTATTTTAAATATTTAATCAATTCAATAATTCAGGGCGCTCGCAGTCGCACGAAGGTGGTTGTGGTGAGCAGCGATCGAGTGAGCAGAGCGGAGATTGTAGAGAGACTCAAGGCTGCGGTAGGCAAGTAGAGAGACGTACCTTAAGACGTGCCCATAGATTGAGTTAGTAGATCACCTACCCATTGGTCTACCCTGATTTCCCTTCATTTTATTGTTTCGTTTGTTTTAGCTCGTCTTTTTTATAAACCTTGATAGCTGGATTGTTCCATTGCCTCGTTTTTAGCTTCCTTCTTTTTTATAGCATATTGCGCTGACTCCGTTCTCGTTTTCTTATTAGTAAATCGCATATATCGGTGTCCCCCATCGATGTTTGTTCTATTGCCCTTTCCTGGTTTTCCTTTTCCCGGGTTATTTGTTCGCCCATCATCTATTGCTCAAATCGCTTACTTATTTTGCTAAAATATCTTCGATTTTTTCACAGGTTTGTCCTATTATTGCCTCAATAAATGGTTTTAAATTAATTTTATTAACCAAGACACTTCTTTATTCTCGCTGTCGTTTCAATTTTCCTGTCCTGAACGTATTAGAATTATTTTATCCATTTAAGCATATCTGATTTCAAGATTAATATAGGCACAATTCATCGAGTCTCCGAGAACGCGAAAGGGAAAAGGACGGCAGTTTGAAAAGTGGTGGCATGTAACAAAAATAAGAATCAAATGTTAGTGTATTATGGAGCACCATGCAATAGAAATGGACGAAACATTGAGCAGGAGAGAATAATCTACGACTAGACATTCGAAATACGGGACAGATCTGATTGAAATAGGGAGGGGATACAATATGAGTTATTTACAAACAATATCCATCTAGCCTAATTATTAACTGATAGCGAGTGAACGAGAGAACAAAATCGATAAAGCTTCTTTTGATGTGAACGGCAATCGATAATCGAGGAAGTAAATAACATGAAAACATTTTGACAAGAAAAGACGAGGGGTCGATATCGCGATATACGGTAGTTGTCGGGTCGGGAGGAAGTTAAGGCACTTGATTATTGATTAACGCGGGTCGATACAGCTGCATGGGATGGGCATTTGATGCATAGAACAAGTGAGGGGAGATGGACACTACTCGAATCGTCTAATCGATTCTGGCTACCGTATCTCCCTGACAGTGGGAAGGGGCGGAGCTTAGCTGGACATCTTCTCAAGAATGGGGATGATCTGGTCGAAGTTGGGTCGTCGTCCGGCGTCCTCGTTGAGACAGATATTAAGAAGACGTCCCATCGATTGAGCGATGCCAGGGGGAATCGGCACTCGAAGACCCTCCAGAGCGATCTGAAGAGAGGGAGGGGTTATTGAGAGAAAAAGGTTCGAGAAACAAATTACAGTATAGTTCTGGAGAGGACTTTAAAAGGTCTAACAAGCTCAGATTTTGCGGGTCTTTCAAACTTTAGGTTCTCAATAATATTGCTGTTTCTCACCTAGACAACCTCCAAAAATCGAAGACTGGAGATTTCGTATAACTATATCCCTTTTCAGTCACCCATACTTACCAGGTATCCAACCAATTTGTCAGCTCTCTGACTGCTTTTCATCTATAGTCGTACCTTCATTCCGCACTCCATGGGAGAGAGATCAGCGAACGGGACTTCTCTCGTGTTCAATTCCCAAAGCAGCACCCCGTACGACCACATGTCGGCTGCACGGATGTTCAACTGGTCGGGCGATCGCTGCAGGGCTGCAAAGGAGAGGATCGTAATGGGTGCTGATCTAAAAGCCATTAAAATGAAAAATAATAGATCCGTTTGGAACAGTGAAATCGGACCAAACCACCCGTTAAATTCAATATATTCGCTATGGATCTCGCATTCACCTTCGGGACTCATCCACGCGGGTGAGTACGCTCTTCCGACTTCCTGGAAGGAGAATTTGGTGTCGGCCATCGAGATCTTCGCCGTCAATTCCTCGTCAACGACGATGTGCTTCGATGAGAGGAAGTAACTGAATAGGAACGGAGGGATTAGTACTCGTAGATATTGTGACGATTCCCTTTCTCTAAACCAATGCTGTCTTTTGCAGATACCAGCTTAATTAATGTTCCACAAGGTTCTCCTCTGCAAAATAAACCGTGCTGAACCATTTAGTGATCGGTGCGTATTCGAAAATAAACCGCAACATACCGGAGTACGAGTGGGTCGAGTGAGTGGAGATATGACATTCCTCGTGCGATGTTCAGAGCAAATCGAAGGGCTTGCGAGTGATCGATCACCACGGCTGAAATGGAATGGATACATTACAAGATAAAAAATGAAAAGATGATTCACTGTTCCGATTTTCAACACTCGTCGTTTCTCGTTTCACCACTCTCACAAAGTTGGAAACCACGAGAGTTTACAATCTCTCTTTCTTACATGACTCAAAACTAACAAAAAAATGTCACTTTTATCATCGTTGGATGTAAATCAAAGACCAAAGATTAACTAACAGCTCTGTTCGTGGAGGACGTTGTAGAGTGATCCGAAAGGCATGTACTGAGAGATGACGACGAGATTGGGAGGCTGATTGGCGAAGGCCAACACGGGACAGATGTTGTCGTGAGCGAAGATTCTGGAAGAGACGGAAATGGTTATTCAAATGTTTGCGCATTGGTAACAGCTTCTGATTACTCCATTGATGCTCAACATCGCTCTTTTACTCCTTTGATGCTCAACATCCTAAGAACCCAAGATCATCATCCCAAAAAATATGTTGAGGATAAATCCGTAAATATATTTCTTGATATTCGACACGGTGGCGGTCCGATTGGCTATGAAAGCTCGATACATTCACCTATCCTCCATGAAACAGTTTATCATCTATTTTCCTTCCTCCTCATTAATCCCTCCTCCCTCTACACTGACCTCAACGCGGGTGCCTCCGTCTGGAAGTCTCTGGAGATTCTGGGAGTGACCTCAGCGACGGAGATGATTCTGGCGACGATGTCGTTGCCCTGCCACTTGCCCCGCCACAGCTCGCCCGAGTGAGACTCGGCGATCTAAGACAGAAGAGATTAGAGGGCATTCAGCATGTCTCTGAAGCAATGGTCAGAGCTCTCCAATTAAAACTCCTTGTACATTTTTCAGACAACGATGATAAAAGCGTGGAATGTCGGTCTAATATTTTTTTTTGGAACCTTGGCTTCAGTGACATCGGAAGGTAGGCATTATACTCTAATTAAAATATCTCTTGAAACCTGGTCTCACCTTGGTGATCAGATTGAGACTGCCCACATCGACTCCCGTGTATCGAGAGAGAGTCGCGTCGCGGGTTCGACTCTTCGTGCCCTGCAATCCATAATTCACAGTATACTTTTATTATTATTTTTATTCCAGACCAGAGCTTTTATAAAATGATCTTATCGTTCGATTTCCTTTCTCACAGAGTCGAAGATAATTTGAAACCTCATTCCCATTAGCATTCTCTCCCCTCCTCCATACCTTGAATGTCTGATCCTTGAAGGCAGCCTTCGTATTCGGGTCTTGGCCGTGCTCGCGAGCCACTTCTGCGATATCATTTTATCAAGTCAGAATTTTATATTTTATCTGTACTTCATGGCTACACTACTTTCCCAAAATTTACAGGTGGCCTCTTTTCGAAATATTTCCAACCACTTCTTCACCGTTTCAGCGAATTCTCCCGGCTCATCTCGTCAATCTTGAGGAAATACTCTTTATATCTGATCCCAAACTAACTGAATATGATCCACTCACCAGCGATGGTCTGGACGCATTGTGGCTGGCATACATCGAGAGGAGTGAGTCCCTTCCTGTTGCACACTCCCACGAGGGCACCCGACTCGATCAGGTCCTGATTAAGGGAGATTCGCTTTGCCAATCACTTTTTCGTTACATAATCATCATATATTCATCACAGAGACAATTCGAGGATTGTTTCTTGGTCACTAAATATTAAACTACATACATATCACACAAAATATCTGGCCCATCGAAGCTATCGTAACAATTCCACCGCTCCTACCATACCTCAGCGATCTGTTCGTATCCATTGAAGCAGGCGTAGTGGAGGGGCGTCATTCCGTGCTCGTTCGTCGCGTGCACGTCCGCCTTGCGCATCAGCAGCTTCTGAAGGCCACTTTTGAATTATCTAGATCTCGACGCTTAAGCTTTCAGATTAACACTCAGCAGATAGCAATCTATCGCTAGCGTTTTATCAGGAATGAGGCTTATTAGCACAGCGGTCACTAAGTTTACTCGATGAGGCACAAATACTGTGCTGTTGTTTTTTTTAAAAGAAGCGGCGTCGAATTGTTTCAGGGCAATCATTTCCCAATACCATGAGCTATTGAAACACTACTCCGACAAAAGAACACAATTTCGGCACGTCTTACTATGACTATTTAGCAACTCATTTATTTCGCAACAAAATCGATTCCCTTCTACTACCGTACTCTACCATTCCCCTCCCCTCTCTCACCACGACGATCATTCTGTGTCCGTGGGCGGATGCCAGATGGAGTGCCGTGTCGTCGCCCATGTTCGTCGCGTTCACACGAGCGCCTGTAGAAATAATCTATCATTAAATCGGAAAAAAACGAGGAGTCTTTTCTTCGTGGCTTTTCGAATTCAGGTTTCACTAGTACAATAACTTCACTGGCGTTCTTCGAATTCGATCCTCCCTTTCATTTCCATGTAAAAATATGACAACTGACCCCTGCTGAGGAGCATCTCGGCGATGGTGACGTGTCCCGCCTTGGCCGCCCAGTGCAGCAGAGAAAACGCGTGGTCGTCACTGAAGAGAGCGGAGATTATTGAGACTGTTATTGCTAAAGGATGATATCATATAATTGGTACAAACCACTCCAAAACTCATTGGATGAAACGCTACATTTACATTCTACCCTTACGTTCACATCTCCGTGAGTTATTTTATAATAATAAAAGTAAATTCACTCACCCCACATTCAAGTCGTGCTCGTGGTCGTCCAGCCAGACTCGCACCTGATGAGAGATCAAAGATCAAATTGGGAAACATCCTTCACCCCTTTACCTATTTTCACTCTTTCTCTTCTATCTCAACGTAGCTTCAGTGTCTACACCGAGCTGTTCTCGAGATCTCAAAGACCATCCCTCCCCTCCCCTCCCCTCTCCTTCTCCTCTCTCCTCACCTGGAATGCGTTTCCCTCTCTGACCCATCCGAAGACGTCCTCCATGATGATGGGCACATTCGGTTTGTGTGCATGGTAGTGAGTGGAGAGAGACATCGCTGACGGGTCTGCAACCATATTCAGATTTATTTTGTACCAGCAAAAGTCAGCTTCAAATCGAGAAGTTCCACAATCCGTGAATTGATTACGTCCTGGGAAAGCGCGAATTCAACAAGCAATGTCTCCTATTTTCAGAAATGTTCGATTGTTTTTAAAGACTATGCCGCACACCTGTTAACAAAATTCTAGAGGCGATAATTATGGTTTACTTGCTTAGCACGAATTCACCAGTCTAATGTAAACACTTCCTTATTGTTAATTTTTTTCACGCGAAATAACGTTGTTTTTTTCAATGTTCTAGCACAACTTTCATATTGCTTTTCAATTCAACTCTTTAACTCCATAACTCACCGTCTCCTCTTCTCTCCTCTCCTCACTTCTTCTGCCTTCGTTTCGGTGCCCTATCGGCCTGCAATCACATTAATCTTTGATCTGCACTTGGCTCGGTGCCAACGGAAAACGCGTACAAAACGTGCAGACAATATTTGCTGGCACGCTGCCAGGGGATCGAGGTGTTGAGGTGCGAGTAAGAAAGAGGGGGATATCGAGTGAACAACGTAGAGACAGCCGCCCCCTCACCTTGCCTCTCCTCTATCTCTCCTTCTCCCCCTTCCCTCTCCCTGATCAATCAATACCTCTCTCTCGTCTCTCCCCCTCTCTACACAAACCCCCTCAGGGCAAGCTCACCTGAGGGGTCAGTACAACAGTAGCATTCCTCACCCATCCCCTACCCCGTATATTGTGCCTTCACAATCTGTACTTTTCTTCCCTTTCCAAATCACAACAGATTCTTCTGTTATAAAAAGCGTCCCCAATCTCTCTCTCTCTTCCGTCTGTGAAATGGAGTGAATTGGACCGATAGATGGAGTCAGTGGAAAGAAGGAAAGGGAAGAGAGTAGGGAGAAGAGAGAGACGGAAGGGAGAGGACGAGAGGGGGAAGAGGAATCCAGGGCTGACAAAGAAACGGAGCGAAAGTTAAAGAAGAAGAGAAGGAAAAGCTGATGGGATGGAAGGGAGAAGCGAAGGAAAGGAAGGAAAGGAAAGGGGAAACGGCTAAACACTATTGTACTTTCTATTCAAGGATTTTGCTGCTGATCGGAGCAAGCTCAGCACGAAAAATTAATTGGTTAACCAGAATAACAATGTTGACAGTCCCTTTTCTACCTCACACAAAATACCTGAATCGTAAAACCTCCAGGATAGTTCTCCAATGCTCAACCCAATCCCTTCTCTCTACTATAATCCCACTTGACTGGCCATTTCCCCTCGAGTATGCCCCCACTCTTCCAGATTGGTCTGTGACCTACCTACCGTACTCCGTCTACCCTACCGTAATCCCATCTTCTATTTCCGGTGTCTCTCATAGCCATCTAGCAGCTGGTCTCTTCCCTCTTCCCCATCTCTTTATCCCCTCTCTCCTCCCTCTAAACTCCTCTGCCCTCTCTTAATTCCCTGAGGCATAATCTGTGCAATGGCCGACACAAAGGGAGATGAGTAGCCGCGATACCAGAGACAAGAGAAGGAACAAGGAAGGAGGAGGGGTGTTGATAGACATAATGGTATGATGAATTCAGGACATTCACGCCAAAATCGTAAAGATGCGCCTGGCTAACCCGTATGAAAAATAAGAAACAATAATCGACCTTGTAGAACAAAGAATTTCACACGGATACAATATTTCATTTTGGTATCACAAAGGAAGACAAACTGATGCGATGATAACGAAGACGATAGATTGATAGATACGAAACAGTCTCAACAATGAATGTTTTCCACAGTAAAGATAACGCTTTCTTGTTCATTTCGACTGAAATGTTCAGCAAATAAGGACAGTTAAAACGACGCTTCGATCAAGAAGAATGGATGCGCTCATTCATGGCCACAACAGCAGGAAGGATGGACAAGCGAACATAAGCAATGCATTGAGAGGAGAGGGGTACTTCTACTCTCTCCATTTCCCATTCTCTCTCACTCTGACTGACTGGCGAGAGAGCATGGGAAACAGAGAGATTGGGACCCTAGATGAGGCTTTTCCTTCTGCCCATTGCGTGACTAGGCCCTCTGCGCATTTCGCAGTCCTCTAGAACAATGGGAGGGAGACGAGAGAGTGGGTCGGAGGGAGAGAGAACTGCAGAGAGAATGAGAGAGAGGAAGGAAGGGGAAACATGGATAGCCGTTGGCCCGCAACAATTGGGGCTCGTTTTCCCTTTGACGAGGCGCGAAAGTACGATGATTGGCACTGGTGAATTGGCACTTCATCGGGTCCCTATTGTCCAATTTATTCCATTGCTACAATTAATCCAGCATACGTTCGAAACTATTTTAATAAAAAAACAAGATAATAGCGTAATCAATAACCGTACAGCGACGTGCAAGGTAGGAGGCGCACTACAAGAAAACGACGGCGTCATCTCTCTCTCCTATGAGCAACCATCTCCCATTTCCCCCCGCTCTCTCACTTTCCATGTAGGGTGAGAGATCAGATGGAATGGAGATACTCAGCCCATTCCTCCTTCCTATTGGTGGCTGACTCACCATTCATTCCATTCCCTCCATCTCTCATTCCACATCGACACATGGCACGAAAAAAATGAATGTCACTTGCAGCATTTTGATTCCAACCAGCCATTTTTGCATTCCCCGCTCAATTGCTGAAGCTTCTAGGACTCTTCTGAAAGGTTCGTATCCTATTCTACCGTCTATCTACACCATTCGAAGGGTCGCAAACGAGCCACGACCTTCTACCCCTTACCCCTTCTCTCACAACTCATTCATCTGCTTCTACCCCTGCCCTCTCCCTCCCTCCCTTCCTTCCTTGCTTAAATTACCATTCACAAATCACGTAGGAAGAAAAACATTAGACGGCAGAGAGCAAGTGTCAACGAGGGATCAAGATTACACATTAGTAGCAGAATCAAGCACAACAAAAACAATCGAAAATCGACAATCAAGGGTAAAGAATAAGTTGAGAGTGGTACATCTCTCAGTCATCGTGGATTCATAGCAATGGAGGCGGCAGAGTGCCATCCCTCTTCCCCTTCTGCTGTAAAGTGTGATGCTGTCTCTCCTCCTCCCCAGTCCTCTTCTCCCCTCTCTCACAGCTCATTCCAGGGTGCAAGACAGAAGCAATGATCGATAGAGATACACAGACACCGTGGATCACAAACCTAATGAGTAGAGATGAAGATGAGGAAACACATTTCTGTGCAATCGCTTTATTTCTTCGACTCAACATGATAACACAACACAACTGACTGCATCTTTGAAGATGTGAAAAAATAGGGCGGACAATAGGGGTGACGGGGATGCCAATGTACACAGCTAAATGTGGGATTGGGGAACAGAATATCGTGAACAGTGAATTAAACGAGGCCTGTGAAGACTCTCAAGCAACAATAGTGAAGAATTAAAGATTAAAAGCTACGTTTTCGCAGAATGAGAGGTGAGTGCGGGGGTGAGATCGTTGAGGGGGCGTATTCATAATCGGATGGTCGGGATACGATGGGCCACTCAATATCTGTCGTAGCGATCTCTCTCGTAGGAACGAGAGCGAGAGCGACGGTTGTAGCGAGGAGACGGACTGCGTCTGCAACAATTTATTTTTTTAGCTGCAGAAGAAATTACTTCATTTTTGAATAACGAAACACAGCCGCACTTGGATCTTCCTCCGCCGTGTCCTCCACTGTATCCTCGATCATATCCTCCTCCTCCTCTGCCTCCATATCCTCCCCTGTCTTCATAACGATCTCCGCCGTATCCTCTTCCTCCTCCTCCGCGTCCACCGTAGCCTCCGAATCCACCACGACCTGAGCAATACATTTATTTAGCGAGTGTCAAAAGACAAAGAAACTACGAGAGCAAGAAGCTTGCATACCTCCTCCACGGCCTCCAGGCAGGAATCCTTGGTAGTTGCCAGGAGTGGGCGAGTGCGCTCTCTTCGTCACGGAGTAGTCGATGCGAATCTTCCTTCCGTCGAGCTGTAAGTCCAATCTTCTTCCCTTCTCTTCATCAATTCATTTTCTTCACTTTCGTCTTCACATATTTTCTCTACTTCTCACTACTTTCTCTTTTCTTCAAGACGATGCAGTGGAAACTCAATATCATGTGGTAAACTCATTGGATGGAGACAGAGCCGTTACCTCGATTCCATTCAGCTTGTCTCTTGCGGCAGAGGCATCGTCGAGTCTTTCGAAGTAGATGAATCCGAAACCGCGAGATCGTCCAGTCGGATGGTCGTAGATGAGGTCGATCTGAGAAGGAAACACTGATCTCAAGTCCATCCAACTAGATATTTTTATAAAATAACATACCTTCTCAATCTCTCCAAACTCCGTGAACATCTCTCTGAGATCCTTTTCGGTGGTGTACATCGACAGATTGAAGATTCCCAGGCAACGAGACGGATCGGGTGCATCACGCTGAGAACAATTGATATAGTAATCCATCTCCGAGCAATTTCAAATACCATAATAATTGTCCAGAAAAATGTGAAACGTTGTTTACCTTATCGTGTCTTACCTTGTGCCAGACGGATGCGGTTCTGTCGCCCACGCCACGAGGCGGTCTTCTCGAGAAAAGAGGCGATCTCGAACGACGACGATCGCGAGAACGAGATCTGCTGCGGGTGCGGTGGCCGCGAACCGGGGGAGTGCTGAATCATTAACCAATTAATTTAATAGGTAATACTACTTTCGTTTGTCCGCCATGCCACAAGAACAACATCCCGGGGGGTAAAAAGTAAAGAGTAAGTCTGGGTTCGCCATTGAAAGGTGCGGCGCGAGTACACAGTTCGGAAAAGTGGGACAGATAGAAAGAGCAAGGAAAGTACTACATGAAAGTGAGACGCGTCAGTGGCCATAAATTGGCTGACTAAGCAACGCACCTAGGACGAACGTAGTCGGCTGAACCACTGTAAGTGTAAACAAAACTTATCGGTTGCTGTATTTTCTCTATGTCATTAAACATACCGGGAGTCTCTGCTGCGAGATCTGCTTCGACTGCGAGAAGCAGAGCGCGACTTGCGATCAGACGAGCGTCTCTAGAATATATTGAACAATAATAATATTCAAAACAATTTATCAAAACTACAGAAATAAACTGACCGGCGAACGGGATGCGGAGCGAGATACACTGCGCGAGCGCGAGCGACTCATGATGACTCGAACCCTTGAATGACAATTTCACAAATAGTTTTAGAAGCCAACTCCAAAAGCCCGCGCATTTTTGAAATTTTCGCATTTAGCGCGGGAACAACCAACCTGTGCCAGCGGGGACGATTCAAATGGATGGATTCGATTTGCACGATCCATTCATTTTTGAGCAATTGAAATGCAAATCGATCGCAAACACTTTGCCCAACCTGATAATCCGAAAATTCCATCTTCATCATAACAGGATGGTTGGGGGGCTTCTACTCTTCTTTACAATAAAGGGGGCGATTTTCTTCTAGTCTTCATTCCAAAATCCAATCCATCTCCTTTCCATTTTCAGCATTTCTTTCCTCTTCTACGTCCAACGTCTTCTTTCTTGGCGTTGGCTCACCTTCCCGCACCACTAACTACGCAGCTACAGCAAGATGTACTATACATTCGGACACATGAACCGATCGTAAATCATTGCATCACATAAATATTTGAATCACTTTATCGCGAAAATGACAAAGGCGGTAAATGTGACAATTTTGAGACGTTTTTTTTACATATCTTCTGAGTTGGCAATGAGAAAAGCTGCTACGATTCCATACCGGATACTTTACTTATACTTCGCCATTAGAAATGATTGTAATTGTTACTACGTAGAAAGTAAGAAGTGATAGATTAGGAGGAACGCGAAAGTAAGAAAAAAATCGACGAGGGGAATACAGCCTATTACAATAATCTGTATACAATCATCTTCTACTGGACATGGAATAAAATGAAACGAATGCAGAGGTAGGGGCATGAGACTAGCTTTGACTACAACCTTTAGTGGAAGGGACCAGCCCTACTCTGCTAAGAAACAGAATTGCGTAGCGGAAGCGATTCACCATTAGTGAAATTCTAACATCGCTCAAGCTGAGTAATATAAATGAAACTTTTAGTCTCTATCTTTCTTTGCAATCTTGCCTTTCTTTACTCCAGACTTTTTCTTCTTAGACTTCGTCAGACTCATAGCGTTAACGAGATTACCGTTGACAGCCATGAGAGCCTTATCGGCTTTCTCTTGAGCGCGATCTTCCTTCAGCTGCTTGTAGTTCAGGTTTTTGCCCGGCTGAGGAGCGGCTCCTAGACGGATGGCTAGGCGAGCACGCGCGTCATCACGATCAGTGCCCTCGTATGCCTCGTTAGCTACCATCTTCTCAATCTAGAAAACAAAATATTTAAGAAACCACGTTAAAAAAAACTAATAATAGCTCCTGAGATGAACATACCTCAAAGGTGACTTTCTTGAGATTCTTGAAGGTTGCCTCCTTTTTGGCACTCGACGACAATTTTTTCTTGAGAATCTTCGGAGCAGATCTTCGCTCTTTGGTTGCAGCAGCCGCACCCTCACAAGGTACTACCTGTATAATGCATTTTGAAATCAAGAAGTATTTACAGAAAAATCACCTGAATGTTCTCTACGCTTGAAGCAGGGGAATCCGCTTTCGGGAGAGCGTTGAACTCATCCAATTGAAGCTGGTCAGATGCTGGAGATCCATTTAGACTGCGTTCAACCAGATCATCGAGAAGATGCGTTTCACTTCCAACCTGAATAAAATTCATTAGTGAGAATTAAACTAACGAATTATTACCTTGCGGCAGAAGAGCTCGTCCTCACCGATGGATCCCCAAGAGTCCATGGCGAACATCCTGAAATTAATTTCATCATGAAGTAGTTGTTATGAAATGGGAATCGTTTAGGAGAGAAGTGTTCAGAATAAAAAGCAACTAAGTAATTAGAAAAAAACAAGGCCTAAAAATAAAGACAGACGTCCATCACCGAAAGAAGAGCCTACAATTATTAGAGATGCTAAACGAGCAGTAACTGAACACAGTGCATCGCACCACAGATTCTATACATGAAATAACTTTCAGAAGACTGGCCTAAGAAAAAATGCGACTTTGAAACTCCGCCCATTTATAGTCGGCCTAAATTTCCAGGACTAGGCAAGTCCCAAAAACATCAAATCTGTTAGGAAAGCAACCTACTATCACGAAAAAGGAGAAAATAATATACGAAATACTGTGCAATTTCGTCAGACTTACTTTTTTGCGCAGGAAATTGTTTCGTCGTCGAGGCCGGCAGTTATTCGTGACCGAGATGGTCGGAAGCGGCGTGAGAGCCAAGTTTCAGTCGTTTCTAACACAGCATAACGTGTGATCAAACTGTAAGAAACGATTTTGAAGCAAGGATTGCACGAAAACAAATCACAAAGCAAGCAAAACAATCGAAAATTTACAATTTCAGCAAAATCACACTAGTCAGCTGATACGTCTGGTACGGTAAGATTTGAATTTGGAATGGCTTAACATCAACATCAAAGTTTGAACCTCAAAATGAGCGCGAATATCTTTTGCGCGTCGCGTGCTCGTGTTTCTTGTGTCAGCTTCCTTACCAATACAGTATACCTGTTTTAAAAACTAAAATTTTAATTTCTTAAAAATTGAACACATTTTCACTCAATAGTTAATGAAAAGATGTCAATCATTCCAAACTAATTTGAATATATACAAATCAAATTAAAAACAAATTTGAGTTTTGGCTATATATGACGTGGATATCTTCGATTGCGGAAAACCTACATACTTTGCACGATTTTCATGTAACTTTGTATCGCGTTTACCGGGTTATTACAATCATGAAAAACGGTGCGGGTTTTTGCTTCTTGCAAAAACCCGCATTCGTCCGAGCGGTTAATTACAAGCATGAAAAAACGGAGCGGGTTTTTACTTCTTGAAAAAACCCGCACCCCTCTGTGCGGGTAATTACAGTCATGAAAAAACGGAGCGGGTTTTTGCAAGAAGTAAAAACCCGCACCCCTCTGTGCGGGTTTTCCCAACTTTGAAAAAATTGTGCGGGTTTTTACTTCTTGCAAAAACCCGCAGTGCGAGCGGTAATTTACAGAGGTGGTAAAACCCCGCTACATCGCGAAAATGCGAGTTTTTTCACGGCTTGAAAAAACCCGCACTATTGTTTTGCGGGGTTTTTCAAGCCATGAAAAACCCGCTACATACGAATTTCAGGTACATGCAATACAACGTTCCTACGGGTCAAAACACGTTATTTTTGTACACTTTAACAATGTATCCTAACGATAAAGAGATTTGCATTCAATCCTGTGGTACATACTAGCACTGATAAGGTCGACCGGATTGGAAAATAGGGTATTCTTGGAAGGGTATTTTCCTGGTGTTGTCTCACTCCAGTGGGAGGTCTCACTCCAGTGGGAGGTTCACGGCCATCTGTAATTAGTGATTGAAGTACTTTGTATCGATGTAGCGCTCACCATTCCTTGTGAGATGCTGCACTCTTCCATCCACACCTCACCCTCCCTTTATCTGTAAACAGGTGCTAATAGGTAACCCCTTATGGGGATCGGTCAGCACCGCAGTGTAGCACCAGAAAACAGTGAAATACGTTTATACAGAACATTAAGGGGAGGGGGGTGTTCCGCGGAGTGTCCAGTCGGTGTATTTCTGAAATGTTTCTCATATAGACGAATGCTGGATTTCACTAGAGGACATCTCTCTCTCTCAACCCATTGCGAAAACACATACGAACTATCATAGCCACCCATAATGGCTAAGTGCTAATGAAACGAATTAGCCATGTGCCTGAACTTTGACCGTTGATTGTTACAGTAAGTTACAATCATTTCTCATGTTAAGCTAACCTGGACATCCTCCCAGTTGTACTGGTGATCCATTCCTCTCGATGTGTCGCCGGCTCCTTGCCGGGGGTCTCGGCCCGTCTGGATTTTTTTACATGAGTCTACAAGACTAGTCTGCAAGACTAGTCTGCAACAGATCAACGACATGATACTGGGCGACTAAGATTTACGTATGCATCCTGTATTTTCCATGTGAACATCTCTTGCACCGCAGCTTGCAATTTGAATAAACTCGTCTAACCTGTATATTCTCCCAGTTGTAGTAGTGGTCCTCTCGATCGTCCTCTCGACGTGTCGCCGGCTACCGTCCAGGGGGTCTCGGCCCTTCTGCAACTGTATCCTTACATATTTATAATAAGAGCTGGAGCTTATGAAGCGATTGTTGTCGTATATCGTTGGGAAGGCTATTCGACGCTTAATCGGGCACATTGTTTGAATCC
Source organism: Pristionchus maxplancki (assembly GCA_900490775.1). Taxonomy (NCBI): domain Eukaryota; kingdom Metazoa; phylum Nematoda; class Chromadorea; order Rhabditida; family Neodiplogasteridae; genus Pristionchus; species Pristionchus maxplancki. The sequence goes on along the minus strand of LS570137.1, from coordinate 193,063 downwards.
GAGATCTCTGGCATAAAAAAGAACACTGACCGTGATCCTGTTGGTGGTGGCGTTTCGTCGCCTCGCCTCGTGCAGTCGTTCCTTGCCGGACTCGGCCCTTCTGAAACTTATTCCTTGCTTTCTGAACTGTGTTCGTGCAAATGAGTTAAATACTAATCTAACATTGATCACTGGAAATTTGATACTGGGCTAATATGATTTTCCAATATTTGTCAGTGTGCAATTTGACTGGTTCCCCGTATTATGTTTCCTCCACTATTTTCGAATAAGCACAGACAAAATTGTCGAATGGAGTACTCACTCATGTATGAGTTACATTTGGCATACGAATTACAATAACGCCTAATTGTGATGTATTACGTCACATCTGCCTTGTGAATTTCTCCTTACTATAATTGATGGCTCTCACCTCATGTCGAATCGAGTCCACTTGTAGTTCTTTTGATTCCATGTAGCCATGTATTAAATGGCGAATAAGACACCTCTTGTAAGATTATTTGGCGAAGAAATTTAACATCATATTTTATTGGTATACTCCGAATATACATAAGAGGTAAGGGTAAAGTTGCACCGTTGTTAACAGTAGACATCCTGTGATATAAGGGATAACAATTGATATGGTAAAAAACAAAACAAAAAAACAGGCATACGCATCCTGTGGTAAACGTGGATTATTATTTGTGCATGAGGCAAATTGTGAAGGGATATGAACGTAATGAGGAATGGGATTGTTGGGGGATCCAGCAGTCCTCCATATCAGCATTGTCGTTGCCATGAGAGCCCTGGTGTGGCGTCGTCTGGAAATGAAGTAAGATAATGATATTATAACTTGTATGGGATTAATAAGTAACCTCTTTGCAATCTGGGCATTTATAATCCAATGAGGAGAAACTAAACGTGTATCGACAATAGTAGTTAGATTTCAGAACAGATCAGAACGGAGTTCCAATTCTCCCCATTCGTATATACGGCAGCTTGGCCAGCTAAATGGCCTTCCTAACGCTGTTCGTGGCTATATGGGGCGCGAGACTCAAAGCCGGGACCTCCTGGGACACTTTGAACTTTTTCCATTTCATCATGCGCCTGTTTTTGGTACAAGTTTTCCGGCCGGAAAAAAGAGATGGCGAAACGGGGATTGCGGTAGCGTGTAGTCGTGGTGTCGTTCTCAAAGACTATAGAGGCTTGAGGGTGCCCGAGGTCCGCGCGCACGACTATGTCCAGAGCAAAAGTGGTTTCCGCGCGCGAGCACTCTATCTCGAAATTCGCCCAAGTCCCATGAGCGAACGGGTGCACC
>LS570137.1:170424-186475 GCA_900490775.1 Pristionchus maxplancki | reverse complement strand
CACTAGATCGCAATGTAATTTACAAATAATTAATTAATCACAACGTGATCAACGTTTTGACTTATGTGAGAGGTTAACTAGGTTGCGTGCACTGAGTGTCGCGTTTATATAGCACTAGATCGCAATGTAATTTACAAATAATTAATTAATCACAACGTGATCAACGTTTTGACTTATGTGAGAGGTTAACTAGGTTGCGCGCACTGAGTGTCGCGTTTATATAGCACTAGATCGCCATGTAATTTACAAATAATTAATTAATCACAACGTGATCAACGTTTTGACTTATGTGAGAGGTTAACTAGGTTGCGCGCACTGAGTGTCGCGTTTATATAGCACTAGATCGCAATGTAATTTACAAATAATTAATTAATCAGCTAATTAATTAGATCATGGTTGTGAGGACAAACGCGAAGGGACGTTTTGGCGTGCAATAAATGTATCTATTTTAGTAGGCCGATTCTCACCGGTGCTTGTAACGACGACGAGGATGCCATACACCAGGAAAAAAGATCAGGTGAGGCATCTCAACTTTATCTATCAATTCTTACTATACTATAAATATACGAGCTTAAGGGTTCTTGGTTTAATGACCGTATATTACCGCTGTAACAATGGGGATGTGGAATAATTTACACAATATCAGTCGCTATATTTATTCGCGTGCTGATAAAGATGGGGTACCAGAAGGTCGTTCGTCTGATTTCAAGATAGTCATTTTGAGGGGTCTCGGGTCAGGGGATTGGTCATCGGTCTATATCACAGTCGCAATGACTGGAGAAATAATTCCGTTCTTCTGGTTATCGATAGGTCAATTGATGGCATTGCACTCTGATAAATCCCACTGTATGTGGAAAGCGAATCCTTGCGTGTTTTGGTTTCTTCAGTGAGTGCGAGCCACCCAAACTAAAATGATCTATTTCTGAGCAAGAGTATCGGGCCTAGTTTCTAAGTGACCAAAGATCGGTCATGCCCATCACACGGCGACCAGTCCGGCCTGGATGGGGATGCCGATCTTGTTGAGTCGTTGATGGACACGAGGGGAATCTCTCTCGCCTTATATCTCGCTTCGTCCTATCATACACTACTCACTTTTCTCTTCGCTGAGGACGTACTACGCTTTATCTCCCACTTGATGCAGGTTTCTCCCAGCGATCCGAATCCCTCATATGATTGAGGATGGGCTTCATAGGACCCGGTGGGGTTGCTACTAGGTGCTCTATTTGATTCAGTCGAAGGCCTTCTTGTAGTCGACTCCTGTAAATGGGGATGCAGTACTGTCATCACCATCCCAATTCCTTTTCTCGTGCAATACATGGGAGGGCGGGGAAGGGATGTGAGTGTGATTATTCATATAGATATCGAATCAACAACCCGGGTGCACCGAGATTCTTTCTACAGACAGGCATCATGACGAAGTTGTCGAGTGTACGTAAGCCGGATTCGTCTGTCAATTTGATCTATTAAAATTTTTTAAAAAAATAAATTTAAATTAAAATTCAGAATGGACGAATTCTTTTGTTCCCAGCGGCGTACGTATTCTAATGCGCCGGGTCATTCTGCGTCGCTCCACAGCGAATGGAGCGGCGAGAAATGAGTGAAAATAGCGAGAACTTCACGCGAAAACAGTACAATACCATCAAGATAAAATTATTTTCAAAAGATCTGAGATCTCGAATCACTCCAGCCAACCACCTTCCTATCGTTTTCGAGTCATTTGGATAGCAACAAAACTCTCCGTGTGCACTTATTAATTTTTGTTGAATCGGGAAGGAAGTTTTCTACCCTTCATCTTTAATTAAACCCCATCACCATTATTATCATATTAAAGTTGACAAGAAGGGCAACAATCCGATGTCTGCTGCGATTTTTGATAAAACTCCTCATATTCAAATTAAGTCCAAAAAACCACCAAAAAAATGTATATAAACTCGATTATCTCTATAACCCGATTTCTTATCAACAATCTAAGACATCGGATTGTAGGCCTTCTTGTGAACTTTAAAAAGATAATAATGGTGATGGGGTTTAATTAAAGATGAAGGGTAGAAAACTTCTCTCCCGATTTTCATTTTCAACGCCGCCTCACCGCATCATTTTATGTTCGCGCGCGGGATGGCGCGGTCAATCAATTGGCACCAATTAATAAGACAGGAGAGGAAGAGGAAAGAGGAATGAGGGGGACAGGACATTGGACATTGAGTGAGAGAGATGCCTCATCAACAATTGTATCGAGAGAAGAGGGCACGAGCGAGAGGGCGCAGCAATTGGTAATTGGTCGAGCATTTATACGTGATATCCAAAGCGGGGTGGTGGGCGGGGTCAGCAGCTCGTCAATTTATTAACGTGGGTATCTTTCGATATCCAATGGAGTCTTTCGGAATATGCCTTTGTTGCTGACTGGTGAAGTGGTGGAATTAGGTATGGCCTAGGAAAGGGGTATTATTTCGCCAACTAATATTCCCTTGCTAAGAATATGAAGGGTATCAATCCAAACATATAACTTTAATATCATTTCTCTCTCAGACACTAATCCCTCTCACCGGCTTATCACCGTCCAATATCAACTTCCGGAGCTCAACAAAGAAATCGTCGAAGAAACTGCAATTTCATCCCCGGTATCCCTCCCGGTCTTTCCCCCGTACGGTTTTAAAAAATTATTATGTTGTACAACAGGATCTGTTGAGAAGTATTATGTGCTTATCATGTTCAATAGGGCTTAATTTATTCGTTTTATTTGAAATATATGACATCGATTTATTAGCATATTGATAGATACCGTGTAGACTACCGGCATTCGAAGTTGTCACCTCTATACCCGTATTGCCCTGCAATATACTTCTATCTCCATCACCATATTTGTGTTTCAAAGAACTGTATGTGGTTTTGCAACGAGAGTGCTCAACTTGTTTGACTTTCTTGCAATTTTATTAGAATATTTTCCATGTTTTTCTCACTACTTTGTTAATTTTCATAATTGTTCCCCTTCCTAATATTCTAACTTTCTCTAACCTTTATATCACTAATTATGATGCCCCTGATCGATAACAGTTGTTTTTAGAAATTTTCCTTTATTTTGAAAATTAATTAAATTTTAGACTTTTTTTGCGGGGTTTTTCACTATTGAAAAAACCCGCAGTCGAGTGCGGGTTTTTACTTCTTGCAAAAACCCGCACCCCTCTGTGCGGGTTTTCCCAACTTTGAAAAAATTGTGCGGGTTTTTGCAAGAAGTAAAAACCCGCACCCCTCTGTGCGGGTTTTCCCAACTCTGAAAAAATTGTGCGGGTTTTTACTTCTCGCAAAAACCCGCACCCCTCTGTGCGGGATTCTCCAAACATGGAAAACCGGTGCGGGTTCTTCCGACTTAGCACATGAAAATGCGGGTTTTTTCCTCTGAAAAAAACCCGCAAAATTGCTACAAAGTTACATGAAAATCTTGCAAAGTATGTAGGTTTTCCGCAATCGAAGATATCCACGTCATATATTTATCAGCCCTCTGGAATTTTTCTGATAAGAAAAGCGCTGAGGTGTGAGAAAGGAGTCAATAAAATTGATGATCTGTCAAAAGAGCTCAGCTTTGGTCGTTCTTCCGACGTCACACACCTTATAATCAACCGGAATCGATCGGGCTTCGCTTATCAGAAAGAGTCGGAATGACGCACTCGGCCCTAAGAAAGAAGGCACACTTGGAAGGAAGTGGGAAGAAATGGAAGACGTCAACGTAGAAGTCAATCTGAAGCAGACCCTCGAGTGGACGGACTACTTCGGATTCATCGTTGTATGGTGAGTACCTCTCGCCATTTCCTTCTCGTTTCTATCTACTTTACAAGACCAGAATAAAAGTAATTTTCCAAACATCTTTCGTTTGAATCTGATAGTTGCACGCATAGGAAGTGCATCTCAAAATGAGTTTGTCTACCGTACTCCATTTCTTTAATCTACCGTATCCCTCGCAGGTTCATCTTCTTCATCGTAGTCTTCACAATTTCCTTCTTCTGTCTCAATTGGTTCTGTGTCCAGAAGGAAGATGACATCACAGTCTTCGAGAAGGTTTGACCTACCTTCTCCGTTGATTACCGATTTCATTCCTTTAGTGGGCAGCTCCCCGTAAGATGAAGATGGGCGTCCATCGTCTCTCTGTTGTAGGCAGAAAGATGGAAGAGGAGAAGAAGATGGTTATGAGATTAGCGTAATTTTTTTTTGATTAGATTGTGATATTGTACATAATTCCTATAAAACCGTTTGACCAATGTTCCAATAGTCGAACAGTACTAGAAAGTACTCACCTTTCACTGAACTCTCGCTGATCGAATTACTAGTGATCGTTCATTCCCTTGCTTCTCTCACTATCTTCCCACTCCTCTGAGAGTCCCTAATCTTGTTGTTGCGTCCCTTCAATCAGTCCATCCTTCCATGCTTCATACGCTTCTTCTCACATTACTTTTCCCTCTATGCTATGCGATTCTTCCAGTGCAGGTGAAATCTGGACAAACTTTTCCACTTGTTTGACCAAAGAATGTTCTGATTGTGAGTGAGAGTAGATCGTGGAATTTCTAAAGAAAGAAAACAATTCCGGAAGATTGGAGTTATCGCGTTCCTACTCCACTATATTCCCACAGGAAAATGAAGCCCGCGAGGTTCGACAATTGAATGATATTTGGACTTTCGTCCGTGAACCTTCGAATTCTATCGGATATGGTCTTCTCCACGAATGGTTTCGCCAAGATATTTCAAGCTTTCACGTAAATCTCAGTGTCTATATCACTATGATTCTATTTCTCAGAATGCCTCAGTCATGCCAGTCCCATCAGCATTCAATGATCTACAAGACATGTCTCTGAGAGACCACGTAGGATGGGTGTGGTACCAGAGATTTGAGTTTATTCCATCCCGAATGTCTAAAGGACGAACCTACATCCGACTCGACAGTGCGAACTACTATGCAAAAGTAGTAAGTTCATTCCATAATTATGCTAGAATCAGCGAAAAATCGGCAAAAACAGTTATGCGTTCGGGGGGAATCGAACCCCCGTCGAATGCTTGGAAGGCATCCATGCTGACCATTACACCACGAATGCGGTTGACGTTTGCTCTTGAGTATGTGAATACAATCCTCGCTGGCTCGCACATTGGCGGGCATCTGCCCTTCGAGTTCGACATCACTCAACACATCGTTTTCGGACAGAAGAATCGAATCACCGTCGCAATAAATAACACTCTTTCACATCAGACATTGCCCCAAGGAGATGTCAAGGCAACGGGATATCAAATGAGTTCTTTTATTGCCTCTTACAATCCTTTTTGTCATTTTGTCACCTGATGAGCCTCACATTTCTCATAAACGGTAATTGGAAAGCGCACAGGGGTAAAACACGAAAAAAAGATCTGTGAAACTTTCAGGATCACGTCTACCAGCGTGGATTCATGGACTTCTTTCCCTACTCAGGCCTTCTCCGACCCGTCCGACTCCTTTTCCTTCCCAAGACGCATCTCTCCTCACAATCCATTGTAGCCGATGCTAAAGGTTGGAGAAACTCTCCTCATTTCCAGTAATCTCTCGTCGGTCAGACAGAATACGAAAAGGTGGCGGGACTGAAGAGAAACAGATCATTGCAGGTGTCCTCACCTTCACTCATTCCGTAATCGGCACTGGATATTCGAAAGTGGAGGTTACCGTAACCGATGCTGAGGGTGATAATCGACGTGTTCCTTAAAACAGGAAATCTCTCTTCAGGCGAAGTCGAGTACTCATCTGCTTCTCTCAATGGAACGGGAAAAATCGCCAAACCACAGCTGTGGTGGCCTCGCAACATGGGAAAACCTTATCTCTACACGCTTACAGTATGACATAGATGTTTCCCATGAGCTATCTATCCTCTCTGACCAACAATAACTAATTCTAAATGAAGAGTGTCCTTCGTATCCAGGTGCGTCTCCTCTCCAATTCCTCACTCATCGACGTGATTCGTACCAAATTCGGCTTCCGTTCGATCAGTTGGGATCACTCGCAGATTCTATGGAATGGAAGGCCATTCCACTGTCAAGGATTCGGAATGCACGAGGAATATGATGTGAGATAGTGTTTTCTTCATTCTGTTCGCTAACACCTCTCGCCCATCAATAATCATTCGCAGGTTCGCGGACGCGCCTTCGATTCGGTTCTGATGACGAGGGATTTGAATCTTGTCGAATGGACGGGAGCCAATTGCTACAGGTATTCTTCTTTCCATTCCAGGAATGGCGAAATATGATTCCAATCATATCAAATAATCCCTTCAGAACGAGTCATTATCCGTACTCGGAGGAAAGAATGGCAGAGAACGACAGAAGAGGAATTGCAGTTATCGTAGAGACTGCTGCTGTTGCCATTTGGTGAGATTTCCGTCAAGTTATTCTTCATTCTGTCTCATTCTTTCAGGCACTACACCGATCAGATTCAGAATCTTCACATGGATTTCATTCGATCGACAATCGACAGAGACCGCAATCATCCCTCAGTCTTCATGTGGAGTCTCGCGAATGAACCAAGTGCTTCCGTCAAGGAGGCCAATCCATACTTCGCGTTAGTCAATCATTAGGTCATTGAAAGGAACAAATTTCAGTCCACTGGTGAAACTAGCCAAATCTCTAGACTCAACTCGTCCGATTACGGTAGTTCTCGCGTCGAGTCCCTCATCTGACTACGTGGTATCGATCAATATTCCTAAACTACCGTACTCTTTCACATCCAGGCAACACTTCTCGACGTAATCTGCTTTAATCGATACTATGGATGGTATTCCAACATGGGGCAGTTGTTCAGAATCGAGACGGATGTCTACAATGTAAACGCTTGAGCTGTCCTGATAATCTCGTAATCAAACACATAGATACGATCCATTCAGGAAATCTCAATGTGGAACAAGAAATTTTCTCGACCAATCATCATCTCAGAGCATGGAGCGGAAGCCATTCCTGGCATGCATAAGGTACGAAGTGGAAGAATGTCGTGCTGGGACCCATTCACGTTCTACCGTAACCCATTCCACTGCAGGATCCGCCCTTCGCCTTCACTGAAGAGTACCAGGTCGAAGTGCTCAAGGAGCATCACAAAGCATTCGATCGACTGAAGAATGAGGTTTGTCTCATCATCTTCTTCATTTTTCTCTCATTTTTTTTCAGAAAAAGCTCGCGGGCGAGATGGTTTGGGTGTTCGCCGATTTCATGACAGTGCAAGGTATGTTTAAGCTTTTCAGCCTTTTTTTCGCTCCGCGGTTCATCAATTGCAGATACGACTCGCGTCGTTGGCAATCACAAAGGTCTGTTCACTCGTCAGCGAGAACCGAAGATGTCTGCCCATTTGATTAGGGAGAGATACACTTCGAATAGAACGAGACACAGGGATGAATTGTGAATAGTTGCAATGGACGAATATTTCCCCTTTGTGAATGAAGTCACAGCGTTCTGACCCCCTTTGTTCTCTCCAGATAAGGGTGAACAAGGGGATTAATTTTTGAATTTTCCCGCGTTACCGTAGTCAAACTGCAAAACACTTTCGCCATTTGAGATATCTCTGAAACATATCGCGAAAACGGCAACGCGGGAAAATTCAAAAATTAATCCCCTTGTTCAGAATGAGAATTGGGATATGTTTCAGGGCGCTCTCAAGTTTTGAATTTGCAGTTCGATATGTAAAGTGATCCCCCCTTTTCTGTAGGAACAGAATGCTGTGAAGTGTTCTTCGTCTCCACTATCCGCAAGAAAGAGTCAGTGCATCATATCCCTCTTCACATCATTGCTAAACATGAATCTTTGAAGCAAGAATGTGCGCTTTTCTGTGCTAAACACAGTAAAACGTCGATCAGAATGGGATTAGAATGGCGTTCCATTCAAATTGCTATTCTCCCTCTTCTCATTCTAAATTCCATTCACTCGTCTCCCGCCGGTCTCAACCGGTTGCCCCGGTTCACTACTCGTTCCCCATCCCCTCTTCCATATTCCCTCTGACCCCTCGTACCCCTACAGTAACCATGTTCAACAATCCCCCTCCCGCCCGTTCTCCCTCCCTCATCAAATCACCCAACAACTTCCTCCTTCCACCTCCTCAGCCCTTCGGATCGCCCGATCTCGCTAATAAGCAGTCGTCAGACCCAAAAGGTACTGTAGTTCGGTGAGACAGACTACCGTAATCCTGCCAATTTCCAGCCTCGGATCCATTGAGCGGCCTTTCCGCGAGCCACTGGTACCACGGATTGCTGCCGCGAGACGACATCAAGGTACGGTAGCTATCGTATTCTCGGAAGATCGGTATGTGATCCATGGATTTTCAGACATTTCTCGTGGAGAATGGTGACTATCTAGTGAGGATGAGCGAGCCGAACGAACCGGGGAAGAGGGAGTACATTCTATCGACCATGTTCGACAAGAGCATCGGAAAGGTATGGTAGTTCGCTGGGTCAGATTTGTGATCGATTTTCTGCAGATCAAACACTTCGTTATTGTTCACAGCGGCGAGCGGTTCATCCTTCACAGCAAGGTTTTTGATCTTTTCGAAAATAGTCTTTTATCGATTTCCAGTCCTTCCGCAGCATTCCTGAGCTGGTGAAGTACTTCGCATCGACCAAGAAGAGTCTCACTGGGGTACGGTAGTTGTTGGCATCGTGCCAGCTCACGAGATTCACAGAAAGGGCCATATTTGCAGCAGATGGAAGTGGTGATTCGACGGGCGATCGCTCGATCGGAATGGCAATTGGAGCATGAAGAAGTGCAGAGTACAAAGAAACTGGGAGAAGGCGCTTTCGGAGAGGTATGCGGTAGGGAGGGATACTGTAGGGGAAAGTTACCCATATCGATCGGTTCCCAGGTGCACAAGGGCATTCTCAAGCTGCGTCGCTGCAACAAGAAGATCGACGTGGCTCTCAAATTGGCCAAATTGGATGCGATGACGAAGGACCAGATCCAGGGATTCATGAAAGAGGCACGCTGCCGCGCACTTTCTACTTCCAAATCTGATCATTTTATGAAGAGAGTTATATTCAGGCGCGTTTGATGCGCGACTTCGACCATCCGAACGTCGTCCGTCTCTTCGGTGTCGCTGCGACCCAGGAGCCTCTCATGCTCGTCATGGAGTTGGTACGACGCGATACCGCGCACTTTTCACTGTGAATCTGGACGATTAATGTAGACACTGTGGTGGCTCACACGTTGCCGCGCACAATTCACATTCTTGGTAGGCATCGGACGGCGCACTGGACTCGTATCTGCAGAAGCACGCGTGCACCGTGCAGACCAAGCTCACCATGATCCTCCAGGTTATTCCAATTTCATTTTCATAAATTATTTTCGAAATTTAGGCCGCTTGGGGCATCGAATATCTGCACGATCGACCGATCCTCCATAGAGATCTCGCGTCGAGAAACTGTCTCTACGGTGATGGAAAGGTATGGTAGGATACGGTACTCATGGACTACTGTAGACCTACCATATCTCAGGTGAAGATCTCGGACTTTGGTCTTTCTCGTGAGGGTCGCAGCTACGTGATGCACAAGAAGAGTCGATTGCCCATTAGGTATCGTGAACTGAATGAAATCGATAATGGATTACTGTAGATGGCTCGCGCCCGAGACACTCAAGGCCCTACAGTACTCTACGAAGACGGACGTCTGGTCGTACGGTAATCACGACGCATCGACGACTGAACTGATTACCGTATCTCAGGAATAATGTGCTGGGAGATTCTCAACGATGGCAAGGAACCCTACCCGGGTACTGCAGATTATCGATTGATCCTGATTAATCCAGTCATTCAGGCATGACAGTGGCGGAAGTGAACGTGAAAGTGCGTGAGGGCTACCGTATGCCGATCGATTCCATGCCCGGTCTCGACGGTGACGTCATCAGTCTCATCTCGGTACGGTATCTTGCCAGCTCCCCTCCTAATGCATTCTTGTCCAGCAACGTTGCTGGGCTGAGGGCAAGGACGATCGTCCCGAGATATCAGGAGTGGCACGGGAACTCGAACGAGTGACACACACTCCTCGCCCCGATTCCCGCGACGCCGTCTTTGGAAGGTATACTGTGGATGACTAGTTCAGGCAATCAAGAACTGAGTTTCAGTAAACCGAAGATGGCGAAATCCCAACAGCAGCAGCAGCATAAAATGCACCTGCAGATGCCTCCCTCTTCTGAGTAGAGAGAATGGAGTGAACTAATCGATGGAATTGAAGAGCACAATTCGAATAAAGGCATTAAAGACAAATCCCTGATCCCAGTTTATCGCACACAATTTATCGCACATTACTACAATTTATGTGGGCAAAGTTACAGCATACTTGGAACCAAACGATGAAAAATTGAAACAATTCATGTGTAAAGTATCAATCAATAATTACTACTTTTAAGGGAAGGAGACACCGAATGTTTAGATCAATGAAATGATGCGTGAGACCATAGTGAGAATAGAAAAACGGGGCAATAATTGGATGGGGTCATAAATGAATAATTGGAGATGGGAATGGATTAATAATTTAGTCACTTTCCGATCCAGAGGGTTCCGCCGATTCTTCCTGAAATGCCACATATAATAGTTCTTTTTCAGAGTTCAACCATTTTCGTGCTGGTTTTCACAAATATTTCGTGCAAGAGTCGACAACCACAACCGTTCCACCCTATCGTCCCTCTACCCTCTTACCGCATCTTCTCAATTCCTCTTCGGTATGAGTGGCTTGTCATCGTCAGAGTCGAAGACCGGGTACTAAACTACTGCCACTCAGCATCTACCGTAACCCGTCCTACCGGGTCCTTCTTCAATTTCTGGCCCAGATCTCTACAGTGAACATCTCATCATTTCTCATCTCCCCTACCCTTCTCATCGGTCTATTCATTCTCCATTCTAGCCCTCTGTAGAACGATCTGGACCACAAATCCAAGAAGTTCCTCCTACCGTACCTTGTTATTATTAACTTCCTTCTTCGGCATTAGTGGCTTGTCATCATCCGACGTGAAGTCCGGGTACTAAACACACCCCACCCTAATGTACCCCTCTAGCACGTGCATCACCTACCGTCTCACTTTACCGTACTCTGCCCATGTCAACATACCTTCTTCACTTCTTTCTTCGGCTTCAAAGGTTTGTCGTCACTATCTTCGCCCGAATCGGACGAATCCACGAATTCTTTGCTCTTCGCCGACTTCTGAGGGGATCTGCAACAGAGACCCATCAGGCATCTCACTCCATCTTCCCTCCTCCCTCACCTCTCCGTCTTCTTCTTTGCTCCTCCACTGCTCCCTCCACCACTCGTCGCTCCTCCTCCAGACTTCTTGTATTCCTTCATCTCTCTCTCGTATCGCTCCTTGTCCTCGGCAGCCTGCAATCACCCGGTTGGTTTGTGTTTCAGTGATCTGTCTTGACCACCACTGCCGACACGAACCAATAGTTCCCAGAATTCATGATAATACCACAATTTTGCCGTGCTATCATCATGCAGAATCCTAGTTTCACCCTCTCACCTTCTTCTCCCATTTCTTCTTCTCATCAGCATCAATAGTTTTCCACAGTTCTCCCGCCTTCTTCGCCACGTCTCCAATCGAATCACCTTCCTGCATTACATTTTCTTATTTATTGATTTAAACCGACCTATTTTCGAATCCACCATTCATCTCAAGTTTCATGTTAGCTACACAATACCTACGTCTTTCCGAGGAACGATTCGTAGTGAGTTTGTGATAAAAAACTACCCATTCATTCCACGTTTCGAACTGATCATACAATTTCTACCAGTCTCATAAAAAATACCGATTTCATCCATTATCGCAAGAATACAACTCACCTTCTTGAGGCTCGCTCTGGCTTCTCCCATCCAGAGCATAAAAGCGCTCATTCCGCGCTTCGGCGCGTTGGGATCCTGTCAATGAACGATATTAGCCAATTATCAAACGCATTACCATTCCATAATTACAGTGCTCCTTTATGAACCATTATTGCACCAAACATTTTTTCGAGGGGTTCCAGAGACGATTATGGAATAGATTTTGGTCCTACATACTGTCCTCTCACCTTCTTTTCCTTCTTCTTCCTCGTCTTCTTCTCTCCATCGTCCTTGCTCTTCTTCTCCTTTCTCTCCTTCTTCTCTTTCGGCGGCTTGTCACTCTTCTTTTTCTTCTTCGGTCTTTCCTCGTCCTCAAATATTTGACATGTTATTTTAATTGTTGTTGCTTATGATTGCGTTCGTTTATACAGCACGATTCAAAAGAAGTGAAACTGCACCCCCCCCCCTCACCTCGTCATCGTCGTCTCCACTTCCACTTCCACTGCCCGCACCACTCGATCCACCTCCCGATCCACTCTCCGATCCTGCATCCGAATCCCATTCCTCATCGGGTTCTGATCCAGAGAACTCGTCGGGTTCCTTCAGCTTCCGACGCTTCTCGAGATCCTGTCAAGAGTAAACTTATTTTTACGTTTTCCAGTGCCACAAAACAATAAATTTCAAAGATCTTTCATCACATTGTTCTGATCGTGGAAATCAATAACAGCTGGTTCGTAAAATACATAGATTTGTTTTGTAATATTAGATCCCTTCAAGTAATTGCGAACGGTGGATCTTCTCACAACGAGCATGAATCACGAAAACCGAATGTGGTTTGTGAATTGGATAAATTCAAACAACTGTCTTTGTTTCTGCTTGTCAACGAAAAATTAATCCCCTCACCTTATCCAGATCGTAATCCGAGTCGTCCTCCGACGAATCATCCGATCCTCCTCCTCCCTTCTCCTTGCCCTCTGCCTTCACAGTCTCCTGCAATCACATCCGTGACCCACTTGAACTACCGTATCCTCTCCCAACTTCTACCGTAGTCTCCCCTACCGTACCGCATATGCGTCGTGTTCGTCGTCCGAGCCGGCGTATCGATCCGTCTCGCGCTTCTCCTGCAAATAAAGTTATTAATTAATATTTTTATTGTCATCATTAATATTTTCAAAATAAACCAAATCAAATCTTACCGTCTTCTTCGCATTTCTAATGCGCAGTCCCTTGTTGTTGATGAAGTCGAACAACTTGTTGTACTCCTCCCTGCAATGATTTTTTTAATTATCAGTATCCAACTAATTGACTGAATAATCTATCCCAGCGTACAACGAAAGAATGAAACAAGAACCCTACATACAATTGTGAATTTCATTCTAAAGTTCAAAAGAATTGTGCAATGATAGTACACCAGTATAGATAGAAAAAAGTGCAACTTCAAACTGACTTCTCAACGCTGTTGAAGACGAGCGTCGCTCCAGATTTGAGTTCGATCTCGAAGTCGAACGATCGCGTCGAGACATCCGAACGGGCGAAGTGAATCGTCGAGATCGGAAATAGCAGCAGTATTTTTCTCAACGGCAATAGGATCAGAATACCTTCAATCTTGCTTACCCCACACCCACAACCGTAATTCAGGGCACAACAATCGTTTATTGCGTGGGATGTTCTTGATAACAACTTGACTAATTGCTCATAGTCAAACGTATACCACTCACACACAACCGCAATGTCATTCGTAAATAAAATCAACACAATCCCTTCCCAATCAATAAAAGTTCTCACCTCATCGAATCGGACGTACATGGGCGGTTTGTGGATGTAGAGGAGTCCCTTCTCGAGAGGGTAGAGGAAGCCAGACGCCTGTTTGTGGGCACACGCGATGGCGGGAGTGCCCGAGTGACTGAAGTGAGATGGGATTAATGCGAGCAAAGGTCATACTAATTCGAGCATAGTTGAGGTTCAAGACACCACTGCGGAACGCCAAATACACAAGTCAAAATGCGAGGTCAACAAATTGAAATATACTTACCCGACGAAATTGCCGGGCACGGTGATGCGCATGTTGACGAGTGCACGGAAGATGCGAGAGACGATCTGACAATTAGATGAATTAGACTAATTAATTAATCAAATTCCAAACCTCGTAAGTGTTTCCAGACTGCTCTCTGTCGAGCTTCTTGTCGTACAACTCGTTCAATTGCTCCCTGAAGGGTTATGTAGTTTCGAAAATGACAAAAAAATCATAATGATAATAATTATCAAGAAGTATCAAAATCTTACTGGGTCATTCCCAACTCGAGATCCACATGCTCGTCCTTCACAAATTCGATCACCAAGTAGTGGTAGCGAGTCTGACCTTGACGGATCGGAGGGTTCAGCGAGATCTGCAATGGGGGGTTGTGTTTACAAGATCAAGTCTTCAATGCCCCTCGCCAAAGGTTACCTAATATCGGTACCTGAGCTTTAATTCAAGAAGTCGCGGAGAGAAATAATTTTTTTATCCTGGGAGCACTCATGACTCATTAACAACACTCGCTCAAAGCTTTCTCTATACTGTCCTTGAAACAGGGACTAGTCAGGAAAATATTAGTTCGCGATCACCCAACTACCGTAATTCCAATACAGTAATCACTCACGACGAAGTACATGTGTCTTCCATCCTTGTGGGGAACGAGGAAGAGACGAGTGATGCTCTTCGTCGGAATCTTGTAGTCGTACGTCTGAAGATTTATTAATTGGATAAACATGATCACCGTTATATTGGTCCAGGTGCTGATCCCCTCATGAGTCTTCACTGCGAAAAGCAGAATCACCTAGCACTCACACGTTTTCCTCATAATCCAGAAACGTAAGTACATCATGAATCCCCGAACCATCTAGTCTCGATGCAACACATTCCTCTCACCTTTCCGTGCAGCGAGAGGTGGTTGGGGTAGACCTTGATGTCGTAGCGACCACTGCAAAAGGATTTTTGTTATTTTTACTCTTCATTTCTCGATCTTTGATCAGTAATCTCTGATCTCTCCCTCCCCTCACCGTGGTGTCATGCAAAGGATCTGCTCGAGGGTGGCTACTGCCTGGCCAGTCTCTGTCTCGATACCCGCGTACTTCAGCACCATCTGTCTGCAAATAACATTTTAAAATAATGAAATAATAATAATAATAATAATAATAATAAACCTGAATGCTTCCACTCGGTCCTCGCCCTGTTCCTCCTCCGCCATGAAGAATCTGCAAGTAGAATACCATCAATCTACCCTCTTTGCGCTCATCCCCGTTCCGGTCTCACTGATAAACACCCACTGTCCTACTTCGCAGTTACAATCAATCTTAATAGCTTTTAAACCTCCCTCACCTCATCTCAGTCAATGCCACGGGGGCGTCATCGTTGTCCTGGAATTCGAGAGTGGCCTCGTTCTTCGCAGCGATGCACTTGTTCACGTTCTGCAGAGGAACCTCGAAGGCAAGTTTGCCGTCGACGGCGAACTCAAGATTCGGACCTGCAATAAGCCAATACATGCATACGACACTATAAATTATCACAACATAAGAAAGAATATTTTAAGTTTTGCGCAATTAGCCACTATCTCACTAACCAGCGCACTAATCTCTACTATTCCAAAAGCCAATGAAACTCGCATGCCACTTGTTGTGCAACCCCATAACTCCAGACGCATCTCCCTCACTCACCCTTGATGCGCGCATCCCCATAGTTCCATCCCTTGAGTGCGTGTTCCCTCTCCTTCACTCGTTTGTTCCAATTGCTTTCAATGAACCGAGAGATCTTCTCCTGGTCCTGCAAATAGAATACGGCTACTATTAGATTTTTAAAAAAGAAGCCAAATCTTGACTGCGCCTCCCAATCTTGAACATCACAGCCTTAAAAAACTCCGCTCACCCTAGTGCAAACCAATATATTTTCGCACAAATATTTCTGATGCCATGCGAGCTCGATCCCCAATAATCCAAGTTTTCCAACCCACCACGCACCCACTCCCTTACCTTCTCCTTGAATCCTCCAATCCTTAGATTGGTCCTCTGCATTCCTCTATGTTCATCATCAGGAGCTTCGAAGATGAATCTCAATCCGGGAGTCGTCGCCAGTCTCGCCCACTCCACGGCGTGCAATTCGCCCACTGGAGCAGTCAGAACCTTTCCTGCAATCGAAGATATTACATCATCACTAGGTAATGACAGACATCATTTCAGATGAAGAGGTCGATAAATGGGCGAAAACGAACCCGTGGTCTCATTTCTGAAGG